>OX376697.1:34194024-34486221 GCA_947389925.1 Coelopa pilipes
GTTCCGTCCGTCTGTCCGCCGGTGGGCTGTCTGTCTACCGTTCGGTAGATTAATGCGATAATAAGTTCCGATAATGGTCGGCTGTAGATTTTGTGAGTGTCACTCACCGGCGATTAATTGGATTTTCAAATTGCAGTGTGGATTGGCGTCGAGTAGACCGCGGAGTGCTGTGGCGTGAGTGGCCTTAAGTGAAATGTTCCAATGTCGACAGCGACTGTCGTCGACCGACAGACGTCCACACCTTCCACTTTGGCAAGGTATCCTACCCAGCATTACAAAAAGATATTTATGAATAAACCGAAATTGAATGCGAAAGGAAGTCAATTCATAGGAACAGAAATTTTCCATAAACTCACGGTATTTCACGCATTCAGCACCGGGGAACCCAAGCCGACACTCCTTAAGAAGAAGACGATGACGACGACGGCACCTTCAGAAGCTCCGCTCCTCCCCTCTCCCAAATGAACCCTCAACGGCACTCCCCTGAGAAGCTTCTTTTCTTCTCTTTCTGTCACCGTGTGAGTCACTCTCTATGAACTTCTGTAAAAACTCACGATACCATAGCATAATGACAACAATACTGCCATAAATACCACGAGAACATAATTAAGTCAAGGTTTATTTATACAATACTGATCTCAATACAGTGATTGTCGTTTTTATTGTTTCTGTTGTTGTTGTTGTTGGTGTTGGTGTTAGATTACAACATTTTTTATCATGTTGCATATTGTTTTTATTGTTTTACTGCAGGCTGCCCTTAAAGGCAAGCGAACGATTGTAACGATTTTATAATACATGGTTTCGTATTTTGTTGTCTCAACGCTTTATGTTAATTCGGGCCGAAGCCATTGGAGTTGGGTTTTTGCGCCATCACCTGGCGAAACCATTTGTTTTTGTCCAACGCAGAAATATTCATAATCCAAAATTCCAAATTCCAAACAGTTTGTGCCCTGCAAAAAATGAGGTAGGGCCCAGCTAAAGAGGAAAAATTCGCATGGTATTGGAAACTACGGTATTAGTAGTTGAAAGAGATGTCTCCGTAATCGAGTGTTTGTATAATATTGCGGTAAATTACAACGATCCTTGCACCAACTCCACCATCACTGTCTGAAACCCTTCAATTTAAAGCAGCCAAAATAATCTCCCAGTGCCTGTGAAAGAGTTCACACTATCAAGCAACCCTCATTAATTCAATGATCTTTAGGAGAAAATAAAAATATCTGACACATTTGGTTCAAGCACTATCCCTATCTGTCTGTCTGGGGTCTGTCTGGGTAGTCGTTTGGCCGTTCCCTTACTTTGTCTTCCGGCCATGAAGCACGAAAATGAAATAAAAACATGACCCGCAGGTACCCTTTGAAGGGTCCCACAGAGTTTCCCAAGCACTTCCACACAAACATGCACGTTAACGAAAACAACAACAAGCTGTATAGAGGAAAACTACAATGCACTCACTCACACAAACACAGGCTCATTGATAGGACCTCATTTTCATTTTCGACCCTCCGTGATCGTTTTCACAAAATGTTCCTACTTTTGTGGAAACAATTAAAATTGTTCCGTCAGGAGAGAGAAAGAAAACGACAACGACAACGGCAACGACAACAACAACAATGGCGACAATAGCAACACAACAGCCATAGAGTTACCACCATGATCGTCAGGCTAGAAGTGAAAATGAGCTGCAGTCGAGAGGGACGCTTAATTGATGGAAAACCCGTATTGCATGGCAATTAAGAAGTCAAGTCGAAAACTAATGAAAAGCAACAATGAGTACTAAAGCAACAACAAGGACGGCGATATCGTCAGCAATGGCAGTAGCAGCAGCGGCAACAACTGCGACAACGACAGTGGACGAAAATAAAACTCAACGAAAGGAAAAGTCATTAAAATGCAATTGTCAGACGACGGGCGGTGAAAAACTGTGGAAATTGTCGATTGGAAAGCAGTAAAATGTAGGAAAGTAGTGAGAGTGAGCTGGTCTTAGAAGGAAATTTTGAGGAAATCGAAATGAATTGAAATGTGGAAAGACCCACGGTAGTGGACTGGGTGACGGTTTCGAGGGGAATTCAGCTCTTAGTATGGGCACATGAAGGACTCCAATGAGTTATTTGGATTTAAAACAATAATACTTAAGGAAAAGCTAAAACAATATAATACAATACAAAATAAAACAATGTACTAATATTTTCGGCCGAGTGTCGATATGCAAATGAACAATTAAATTGTCGAGAGCTGGCGCAAAAAGAAAACACCAAGAAGACCTATTCCTGAGACTCCTGGCGACGCGACGAATCTCTTTAACATGAACTGCTCCAATCAAAAATTGTAGATCATATGATTGCTCCTACCAGAACAGCAACAGTAATAACAACAACAACAACAAGACAACCCCGTTGGAACCTCAGCGAAAGAGAGTAGAGAGTGTAGATTGTTTGTCAGGAGGTAGAGAGGAGTGGTCGGAGTCGAAGCAAGAAAATACAACAGTTTTCCACTCCAATTGCAATTAACCTCAGACAACTTCTTTTACGTTTTTCATGCTAACTTAAGGTGGGGTCTTTTTTATTTATAGATCCCCCTCGATTTTCACTCCACTCGGAGCCACACGATGCAGTCGACGCCGGCCCCAGCTCAGAGGTTGACGATGTTGTTGCAGTCGTTGTTGTAGGTGCTGCTGATGCTGCTGCTGCTGCTGCTGCCGGTGGTGGTGTTCATTTGTTCTTCGATCCCTCGGATCGGTCTGTCTCTCTTTCTCCGAACGGCTGGCTGTTCGTCATTCTGTTTGTCTGCCACCCGTCTGACCTCTCTGCTCCCATCACGTTGATGGTAAATATTTTGCCGAGCTGATTGAAGATCCTCTTAGGAATAGTTGTTGCATTGTTATTTTGTTGGTGGTGTCAGCATTTGTCATCGGTTTGGACTTTTTATCGAACAACAACAACATCCACCACAACACCAAACCACACCAACAATAACAATAACAGCCAAAACAACGATCGCAACAGCGACAACGTCGAACGTCATTATTGTCAATAAAGTACAGAGCCGAAGAGTTGAGTTGAGATTGAATGACGAATGACGAACTTTTCTTCCACTCCCGTCCACTTTTTCCCTCGCTCGTTGTTCTCCTCTTTTCCTGGTAGGCTGGAAATTTCGGACCACCTACGTTTTCCCTCGTACATCTCAAGGAGGGGCCCTCACGCTGTCGTCCGAGCTGAACAAGTTTATTTTGCATGAAGGCAATTCATTTTGCGAAAACATGGCGAATGTCATTCGAGAGCACGCGAGACGACGACATCGAGAGAACCACAGACAGGGGTTCGGGGGAAGATGGTATCCGGCAAGTAGCTCAGGATGTGGGTGCCAGGCCAGGCAGCTGAGGACAATTAGTGATCGCTGGTCATCGATAAGTATGCATTTTAATTGGCAGGAGATTCTCAGGAAATCGCTGTACACAAACTTCAGTCTTTGGTGATCCGCTGGAAACACACTTTCCAGGAGGGAGGTCTGGGCAAGAGAGTGGAATTTACATTTGTGGTTTACTTGACTTTCGCGCAGTCATGCACGAGAGGAAAGGGGTGACAAGAGCAACAACAACAAAAACAACAAGACGAGTAAGAGTTTCACATATCAATTATTGACGAGGACATAAAATAAACGTCCAAGAAGAAACAACAATGAACTTGTAACTCAAGTAAGAGACGGAAGATGGAGGAAGAGGCTCGGGAGGATAAGGAGGAAGAAGAATGAACGACCATGGCCGCGAAATCTCGACAGCACAGTCCAACCGATGTCAACAACAGACGGACGGATCGGAGGCATTTGGAGAGCGAGACTATCGATCGATCGGTCGAATGGTCGATCGTTCGGCCGGCCGAGACGTAGAATGTGGAAACGAGAGCGAAGCAGACAAGTACAAGTGTAGACCATTTCATGGGCCTCTATAGAGTTGTTGCCTTGAGGGTTGAAAATAAAGACAACAAACTCTTTAAAGCCACAAGTAAAATAAGGCAAGATCTCAACTAACAAAACAAGAACCGACTGCGAGAGCAAGAGGAAAGCGTAGAAAATATGGGTTGGCGGTGGACGTTGTCGATGAGTTAAATAATAGAAAATAAGTGCAATGCAGCAAGAAGTCGGTAGACAGACGGCAAGATAGTGGAACGCAGACATATGTACCGAGCGAGAGCGAGAGAGAGGGGCGAGGTTAGGGTGCAGTCATCGTTAAGAGACCATGACTGGCTGCGCCCGCGCAATAATAATCGTAACAAGAACAACATAAACAATAATAACAGTCAGCAACAATAACAACAACAACGCCCAAACTCACAACAATTTGTTGGAATTATTTAAATGATTGTTAGAGTTAAGCGTCGACTGAGAACTGTTGTTGTTGTTGTCGTCGTCATTGTTGTTCTTTGCGGTCGACGGTCTGTGGCAGCACCAGCAACTGCAGCGGAAACAACCACAATTGAGGTTTGGAAAATTGTGGAAAATTATTGGGCGAAAAACTTGAAATTGAAACTGCAGGAACTAAAAAGGTTAACGCCTTATGCATCCCCACCCTTCCCTATACAGATTCCCACCGGCCAGTGGAGATGAAAACTCGATATGAGATAGCAGCATAGCCGTGGAAGAGCAGGAGGGCTGGGTTCTGGGATCTCGACAGAAACCCATTTGATCAAGGTATACACAGAACCATCTGAATACTGCTCCAGAGCAACAACTGGAGTTTCCAAGTGAAAACGAAATGAGTTACAAACTCATATCGGTGAACCCACGACTTTTCAAAAGTCCTCACTTCTCGGAGTTTGTTTGTCCGCAATTAATGTTTTGGAAATTTATTTATTGCCAATTAAAATCCACACCGATCGAGATTTCTCATTTTTTCATGTCTCCATACACCGTTCTCCCAAACTATCGCTCCAGAATGGACAATAGGAACCGAGTCACGTAGAGAGTGAGCGGAGGTCAGGAACGAGTGAACACCAACAGCCTATCTGTCTACTTTAATCGGCCCGTAGTTAGCAACCACCACCACTAGACCGATCTACCGGGGAATAAACCAGCGGGATACCCTTCTCTCCACATGGTTCAGTAATTTTCAGTTCATTTCGGTTTCATGGAACTGCGAAAGAACTGCGAGAAAACCAAAAGGAAACTAATTTTCAACGGGTGTGTCAGCCAATATAATAAAATACCACATGCAATGAATATTCAGTTGCCAAGTACACGGACAGACAGACCGGCGCACAGACTTTCTGACTCGCGGACAGACGGATAAAGCCAACTGTAGGTTTAAACGCAGAAAATGGGGAGGCAGAGTGAGGAATTAAAAAGAGAACCTCCAGACTTATGGAAACGTATTTTTCAAAGTTCTGTCAAATAATGAAAATCGTATTCAAATAATGAAATCCTGCTTTTTTCATAGTTTCCTACCGGACCGAGCAAATATGAAAGCCCGCTAGTTAAATCAGAACGTTTAGCACACTTTAGCACTCGGCACAGACAGGCCGACCGACAGACGGCTGCACGGACAGACCGACGGGCTGCAACGCGTTGGCAGCTGGCCGCGCGACTGAATGGCCAGTGGGCTCAATGGCCGATGGACGTAGGAGCCAGTTGTTCGACTGACTGGCCGTCCGTCTGTCCGTCCGTTCGTCCGTCGGTCTATCTGGCCGACCGTCTGTCCATCCGCTTGAATGGTTGCCTATGCAAACAAAAACAACGACGACCACTACTGCCAAGTAACCGACAAAATAGTAGTGAGACAAACAGGCGCATTATTTATTTTATCTAATGCACTCTTCGACAGTTTAGTAGTGAAGTCCGAGCTAGAGCTTGAGTTAGACTTGGGCTAGACTAGCAGTTAGATTTTCTTCTTCTATCTTCGTTTCGTTTCCAGTTGATTCTCTACGATTGTTTTTTTGTTTCTGTTTTCTACTTTGCACTTTTGTCACATGTTTTTTCTATTGCCGTTTTATCTATTGCATAAATTAACTACATGTTGTTGGTGGGTTTCGTTGCTAGTTACTAGTGATGTAGTTGTTGTTGTTATTGCTTAGACCCCGACTAATGTCTAAGGCCTGGTTAGGCTAGCGGCTGGCTGGCCATCTGAGCCGAGTTGTTTGCAGTTGTTCCTACCGCGTTGTTGTTGTATTTTTTATTGGTTGTCGCCATATGAATTGAGCTGCTAACCTCGTTGCAAAGTTGTCCACTAGTCTTTTTTCCTTTCCTACTACTATGACGACGACGACGACTGTTGCTGCTTCTATTTCGTTTGGTTGTTGTAAAGTTTGTATCTCGTGGTGCTCAAGTGTAATTTAGTTGTTAGCTGCAAGCAGTCCAGCAGACTCCTCTCCACTATCGCTCCACCTCCTCTGCTCTCCCTCTGATGAGTTTTCTTTCTTTCCAGCTCTCTTTATTTTTTCAGTCACTCATCTATCGACGCCGTTGCAGTTGGTGGCGATCATGTTGGTTGTTTTTGCTGTTCCATTGACATCGCGTTGACACTTACAAATTGAAACTTTACTCGTAAATTTACTTAGAAACCTATCGTCATTGTAATCAATATCATCATCATCATCGTGTTCTCCTTCGTCAACAACATCATTTACGTGGCCATCATTATCGCCATCGCATGACCAGAATTCACATAATGATCACGATAGCGCTGCGAGCCCGCAGGATCTTTTCGAACTCTGTCGCCGATAAACTCGAGTTCAACGGGTGGCTAAACGAGTTGCGCAATGTGGCTATGAAATAAAACAACATCGTTTTTTAAATGGTAATTACGCGAGTTATCTGCTTCTCCTCCAGCCACAGCAAGATCAGCGACACCAGCAAACCACCAGCAACTAGATCGCAATTGAGTTGTTGCCGTCGATATGTTGTTGGCGAACAGATGTTCGCATGGAACTCAAGAAGTTGTGGTTTTCGGCTTGGGTTAGGTTTTGGTTTCGGATTCGGTTGTTTTGGTGCGCTGCGACACCTTTCAGATAGACGACGACGTTGGTAAAATCGTGGACGTACATTTCGCAGAATTGTAGGGGGTTCCAACGATTATCTCTAATTGAGAGCTTCTCATTCACAGAATTTGTTAATACCTCTTTTGTCAGACTAACTAGCGACCATGCTCCGCAAAAGATAGAGTGACAAATACGACTTCGTTTTATCAGCTGTTTTCAAATTCGAACAAGAAAGACAAACACAAACTGTTTGCTTCTCTATGTCTATGTCTATTGACACGAAGTCGTTAACCTTCTTTGTGGCAACCACAACCACAACTACAACGACAATGACCACGACAACGACAACGACGACATCATCGCCAGCATAAACGTGAATGCCGAAAACGTCAGAGACAGTCTGCGGCAGGCGATCATCTTGATCGATGATGACGTTAGGCAAACACGAAGGAGATTCTCATCCGCACCAATGGCATCCTCATGCTCAGTACTAACGCTGTGGTATTCTCCATCGATCAACATATCCTCGTCACTACCGTCAACGTCACGATCTTCTAAATCGTTGTCGTCGTCGCCGACGACGTCACGCTATTCATCAGCGCCTCCCAAGTATTTAACTTCACAGTATTAATTACCTTCCTGCCCAACGTCAAGGAATCCATCACCACGGCAATCATAACCGACGTCAGCGTCAACGTCAAATCGTCAAACCGCCAATAGCATTATCGCGGTCGGTTCGTTATCTACGCAGCCTCGCTGACACGATCTGCTGACACCGCCATCGTCCCCACCGCAGACAAGGAAGAGAGAAAGGAAGCACTTTGTGGATTTTTCGTTCAGCATCCCAGGCGCTCCACATGCAGCCCGGTCTATGCTGGTGTGAGTCAGGGTATTCGGGGTTCGTGGCCGCCACCAACGCATCTTCGCTCCGAACAAATAAATAAACAATTGCCAGAGCAAATAACAACTAAGCCAACTGCAAACCGCGGGAGAACGAGATGGAACGTCGAAGCATGGAAGGAAGGAGGCACCGAAGGAACGACAATAACCAAGAGAAGCCGACAGACAAATCGACCGGGCGAAGAGCCAATATATCAAAAGGAATTTACGCTTTGTGTGAAAGAACCACAAAGTCACGCTCGAGACAGGCAACAGACATATGAAAAACAGCCAGCGTAGAGGACCGCGAGAACGGAGAAGACAAAGTGAAGTAAGAACAACGAAAGAACAGAATCCAAAGAACAGGAGACAAAGGCTGGATACGGGTCCATGAATGGCTTCTAGATGCCGCCACCAGACCCAGACCCACAACCAGAACCAGACTCAAACAGAGCCAGAGACAGGGAGACAGACACGAAGCAAAATCATTTTTTGAAGGTTTAAACAAAAAGTTAACACTTTTGGTGTTCGGGGGTCTGGAATTGTTTGTTTGCCCAAGGGACAGGGCGGCGTCGGTGGGGCGACCGGGCGATGTCTGAGGAATATTAATCTCGAGGAAGTCGATCGTTTGAGCGATCACTTCAAACAGTGAACAAAGAGCGGCGGAGAGCGATGGGATCGCAGAGATCCCGTTGGGAATAGTTCATGAAGTTCCAATGCAACAAGAACAAGGACTAGACATCAACCAAATACAGAGATATCCGGACGAGTACAGAGGAAACTAATTAATATTCAGCTGATGGAAGGTTCCTCGAAGAGCTGGCGGGGGCCATCAACAAGGATCTCATAGGAATCTTCTAGAATGCGCTCTCAAAGGAACTCTGAACAGGAACATGAAACCGGAATTCTCGAACCGCAACCATTTACCGGTAGGAATTTCTCAGCACTCAACACTCGGCGGCACCCTTCGTTCCGATCGCAAAGCCATTAACCCCGACCCTCGATCTGCCGTCCCTCTGTCGGTTGTTGGTCGTCGGTTGTCTGTGGGTCTTCCTGTCAGACCGCTTGGGAGCAGCGATCATTTAAATTCCTACTCGCGGTAACTTCCGCAATTAAACGCCACAACCTGGCGAAACTAATTTTCCACTTTCAGAACATATGATTTCAGACTAACCGTCCATCGGTCGAGCCAGCCGACCATCCGACCGTCCAACCAACCATCCAGTCCAGCAACTCCCGATCCCGATCGCGGATCCAATAACAAAACAGCCGCCGACGACGACGACGACGACGACGACGACGCCTCCTCCGCCACCAGCCCTTTGGTGTTCCACAACGCAGCTCGCCGTCCTCCTAATGAAGCAATTTCATTGAACCAAGTGACGTCAAGGAGGAGGATCCGAGGAGGACAGCAGCGCAGGGACGCATGGAAGAGCGGGTGGCGGAGGTAGTGGTAAATGAGGGTAGAACAAAGCCGAAGCAACTGCGGGCTCCGGCAATTGTTGTCATCGATCTTCAGGCCGGCTTCCTCGGCCATGGTTTACATTTTCTCGCCGACGACGTCACAGCCGTCGGTTCGTCAGCCCCTCGGCGTCGCCGTCACCGTCACCGTCAGAAACGCCGCGTGCTTCCCGGACGACGTCCGTCCGTCCGTCCGTCCGTCTAGCCACCAGTCAGTCACTCAGTCAGCCGGGCGGCCGGCCGGTTGGTCGCTTGCGTTGTTTGTTTTTGGCAAACATCTGCTTCCTGGATTGTTTTTATCTTCTCGCCTTTGTTTTGGCCTCTGCCTTCGTTTTACCTTTGGCTTTGTTTTAGTTCTGCATGTTGGTGTAGCTGGCGTAGATGTCGTTCTCGTTCTCGTGGTGCTGCTGTTGTTGTTGTGTTCATTAAACGGACGAACGCGCCGTCTAGAATTTTAGATGGAACCGTGCTGGAGTCCGTCCTCCATCGCCGTCGCCCGGAATGCAGCGGTTCGAAAGTGATGCGATCGCTCGCCGCCGATGTCGATGCCGATGCCGATGCCGATGATCATGATGATGGAGGATCACCCGGCGATAATGACGACGACCGAGTTGGGTTCGTTGCTTTGCTTTGTTCCTTGTGTGCGCAGGTAGGCAGAACCACAACAACACCAAATGTTTGGCAAGCGCTCACCAGGAGGCCGAGTCGACGAAAGGCGTGCACAAACCGATGCTAGGGGCGTGTCGCAATTTCAATACATTGTTTTTATTACAGTGTTAGTTGTTGTGGCTCCACTGATTTTGTTTGCGCTCGTCGTCCACGGAAGCGCAGATCAAAGGCAATCGATCTCCTGGTGAAAATGAATTTCGCCTCCATTAGAAAGCTTCTGGACCCACTCTCAGCGTGTACAGCGATCACATCCCACTTCTCCTCCTCCGCCAGAGTCGGACGAGCGTTTTCAATTAAAGCCTCTTATCTCACTTGACCAGCTCCTACAGCGGGGCCTTCGACAGCAGCCTGCGGCCTGTGGCTCGCCTCCGGCAGCTGCAGTGCCTCGCAGTGGTTCGCATCGGATCGCATCGCATCGCACTCGATCCATAATTAATCTAATAAATGTGGCGTATAAATAAAATGGAAATGTTCCGCATTTTGCACTCCCGGTCGCTTGAAGTGCGATCGCCAATCGGCCGCTAGAGTTGTTTGCATTGGGTGTAATGCACTGCCCAGGGTTGCCACGTGACGCACAAATTCTTGGAAAACTTCACGATAGTCACGGGTCCACTCCAAGTGGGAGTCGATGTCGCATACGAGGGTCCGGAGGCGCTGAAAGTGTGGAGGGATCGAGGAAATACGACAAGAATTACCCCAAACATTCCGCCCCGTGGAAACCCTGGCATTCCGCGGAACCTAACCTAACCCAATAGTGTGCGCTGCGTCCCCAACGACACCCACAGCTCCAGCAATAACAATGGCCACCACAACAACAACAGCGGGAACACAAAGAACCCGCAGAAACCGAACGGAGGAACAAACGGCAAACATGCAAGGCCGGCCAGCCAACCGACCGACCGACCGACCGACCGGCCGACCGGCCGTCCGACGAGGGGGCGGTCGCGGAGACAGCGACGAGGACGGACAGATCGCCGATCGATCGAGTTGGCGCGGGCGATCGCCTCGGTTAGTCATGAGGATCGCCCTCGACGTCCGCCTGTCCGTCCATCCATCCGACCGTCTGTCGGCCTCTCCGTTCGGTCGTCCGCCTATCCATCCATCCGCTCGAGCTCTGCCACCCTCTACGACACCCCCTCGCCACCCTACGTCCCCTGCCGGCCACAACGTCCCGAGCGTCCGGGCAACCGCGAAATAATTATTTTTACAAAATGCTCTTGCGATACGCTCTGTTTGCCGAGAACAACAACTGCAACAACTACACCGCAATAAGAACAACAACAACAACAATAACCACACAACGGACTCCATCCACTACGATGACGTCGGCCGCGATGTCGGACACGCGGCTGGGGGGAGGGAGACGATTAGGGAGCTGCCATGAATAGAAAACCCACAGCGGTCGCACTTTGTTGGACGCCGATCGCTGACCAAACGCTATTTGTTTACAGAAATCTCCTCTGTGTGTGTGCCAGTACGAGTACATGTCAGAGAAGCCCCTTGATGAGAAGGATCTTCGTCCAGCTGATGTGCAAATTGTTTGCATCAGAAAAAGGAAAAAAAATTCGCGTCCGTCGGCCTCCGTTGGAAAGTTTAATTGAAGAAGAGAGTTTGATCATCGGAGACATTTCTGCTCGCAACGACAACGATCACGACGTTGGTAATTACGTTTACAGGCATCGGGAAGGGTGATGATAATTACAACGATGAAGATGATGATGATGGGCGGTTGGATGTGCGGTTGTCTTGGTCTGGGCTGGCGCAGACTGGCTGGCGATCGGACCGAAAGATAATGGTCATGGTTGGCTGGGCGCAGAGGAAACGCCAGAGACAATCAGCCGGAGAGACGGGCAGGCCACCGAGGGCCGGACAGACAGACGGCTGAACGGACGGACGCAGCTTGTTTATAGAAGTTTTCAGCGCAAGAACAAAACATTGGCTGAATAAAGGACTGAGAAGGAGAGAAGAGAGGGAGAGAGGGAGAGAAATGGAAATACGTACAAAATATTGGAAATATAAATCCACTTACAGCAGGGTAGGGAGAGTGAGAGTGAGAGAACGAACGATCTCTGAATTTCCTCCTTCCTGTGGGCGCCGAGAGCAAAACCGAACTAATAGTTGTTTTGGATAACATAAATTTTGAAATGTCAGACAAGAAGTAAGATACAAGCGATTCAGAGTGATTCACTGAACGATACACCAAAACCGATGTCGTGGGCAGACTTCTACCTAGTGACGATCAGATACATATATTGAAACTTTTGGCAATAGTTCAAGGATGACACATTCTGAAACGAAAACACCGAAGAAGAAGACCTGTTGAATCCGAAAACCACAGCCTATTGTTTACGTCGAACGTAAACAAATGTGTATGTACACATCTGCTAGTAGATCTATGTGTACATATGTGTGAATATTTCGTGGCATGTCTTTCTTTAGCCCACTTAGGTTTGCGATTTATTTACAAGAACACATGAGTCATTCCATTGACCCCAATTTCGAATTATTTAATTGAAAACTATCGAACTCGACCAATGATCCATGCAGTTCGATATGATGTATTTCTTCGTTAGTCGGGGATTTCAATCAAGGAAGTATGGTGAATATATTACGTGGTATGTTCACATATCTTATCACAGAAAAAGTAAAACGCGAGAAAAGTAAAACGCAATTAGGGTGAAATGGCGAGATGATATTTTGCCAAAGATATGAGTACAGAATGAAACCAAACTCTGTAAGAATTGGTCTGGCAGGTCTAACGATGCAATGGCAAACTCTTTTATTTCTCCAACATCAGGAAGAACACTCACGGAATTGATTGGGAAATTCGGTCGGGAGATCCTCCCACTCGAGGCAGCCTGACACCACGTGGGGATCGAAGAGAAGCCATTTCGTAAACCTGCATTCGCCTCGGTCGAAAGGCATCGGCCGGCCGAACGCCTTCCTATCATCAACGGCTCATAAATAAAACTTATCGTACTCGTAGTTGTTGTCGCCGCAGCTTGTCGACATCGCCATCAGCAGCAGCAGCAACAGCCGCGAGATGACGACGGGTCAGCAGCTGGGGAGGAAGTTATCAGCACGAGGCGAAAGAATCTCCAGTAATCGCCTTGATTAGATTGAAATGTTGCTCCGGTTTCTGTTGCTTTTTCTATTTCCATGTCTTGATGGGATCCACGCACAAATCGGCTTCCGGCTTTCGGCATTCGGCAGTAGGCATTGGGATTTCGAAGGCAGATTCAAAGACGAATTCGAAGTTGTAACATTTCCAAGCTCTGCCCGATTACGTAGGCAGCACGGAGTTGTCGTCATGCAGGAGAAGCAGAGCAGCATCTGGACCTCGACCAACAGCCAAAGCAACAGCAGAAGCAATTGAAATGCACGCGTTAGAATTTCCAGTAACTCGTCAGATCAACACGAACAGATGCGATGGACATTGGGATGGATGGGTGAGCGAGACGGCAACTGCGGTTCGTAACATTCCACAGATGGTGGGACAAGTTTGTGCTCACGATATTGTCAATGTTCTAGTTATTGTTGTTGGTCGAGCCGCCTCTGACTTAAGGAATCGCTGCGACATGTTGACAGCGGAGAAAAAAGTAGATAGAAAAAGAGAGAGAGAGAGATGGAGGGTGGGGGGCAAACTGGAGGTTTGAAGAAACGTTAGAAACTGAGAACAGGGAGAAGAGAATAGGAAGAAAAACGTGACGGAAACTGAGAACAGAGAAAAGGCGACAAACGAGACCAACGAGAAACTGGAGTAACTCCGACTGCGACTATGGAAAAGGGTGTCTTGGGTATTTGGACAAGGAAGACAGCTTTCTGGAAGTGGCTGCCCCTGAGAATGTTCTCTGCACGTTGACCCCTGGCCTCCGCTAGCGATAATTCTATTCCACAACTCTGCCACGAGGCCCATGCGATAATTAAATTCATAATTCGATATATGTTTCCATATATGTATGTATGATAAAACGCCACAATTTGTTGTGCTCGATGTTATTTATGAAATGTTCAACACGGCAAATGCCAGCCATAAACATAAATAATTGGATTTTGCAATTTGAATGCTCGATCATATGTGTGTTCGGTCGAGCGATCGTGAATTTTAACAACATTTCAATAGTTCAATTAATGGCCAATAGCGACAACAACAACGCCGAGTGACAGTGGCAAATTCGATCGACCATAGACGATCGCATGCCAAGAGCTCTGTCTGTCGACTCGACTCGACTCGACTCGCACTGCGGCCCGCATCGCCCCATCGGAGCCCCGAACTGGCCGGTTACTAATTAAGACTTGTCTTCCATTGAGTCTGGGATTCTAATGGCTTGGCTAATACACAGTGTGTGCATGTGCATGTGCGGGTACATGTGTGTGTGTGTGTGTTGGAGATTGTGTCGCAACGATATGCGTTCATTTAAATACACAGCAACAACAACGAAGCTAAAAAAAAACTTGTTCTACAACAAAAAGAGCATGTGTTTTTGTTGTTGCGCCGTCCGATCACGTCGATGACGATCGCCGCGACGATAATGTGAATAATCGTGATGATGATGATGGTGATTGTATAATGGTATGGAATGATGTGCGTATTTGCAGTCGAGTAACCGATAGTCGGTACGTGCCGTGACGTAACAGTAGAGGAATGCGTGCAGTTGAAGCGGCCGCAAAAGGCAATTAGTAAAAAATTCGCTTAAAACGCTTTCGGGTTGCGTTTTTGCCAAAAACATGGAAATGTTTTAAAGCAATAAAAATAGCTTTCTGCTAATCTGCTAATCGTTTCGGCTGCTATAATTGTCGTTGCTTAGCGGTGAACTTGAGAATGTCGTGTCGTGTTGTCTGAAAACCTCGCCAGAACTAAAAATTCTGTTCTATCATGACTTGAAATTATTGTTTCTACCACTGACGAAAACCAGCAAACACTCATCGACTCACTCGAGCCACGATAATTTACAAAAATCGTTAAGTCTTTACGATCTACGATGGATCGTAAAAGGAAGACTTTTATAAAACTCAAGCTAAAAAGCTCTAATGGCAAATTAACCCGCGCTGCGGTGTAGTGAAAACCTTAAGTGAAGTAGGAAAGCACTCTTAATCGCCCAGAATTACGATCTGAACTTTGGGATTTCGGTTTTATGTCGCCTTTGACCCTACAGCGTGATCCCATCGCTGTCATCGATAAAGCTTCGCACACTATCCGATTTAGTGTTATTGTTGTTATTATTCAGAGTAAATCTACTTTTATTATCCCAAGAATAAAGTTTCCATTAAAACCGGTGCTTATCGTTAATTATGCAAGATCTTAAGTGCGGTACCTGAAAATTGCTTCTGCAAATGACTCGAACTTCTCTAGGCAATGGACAGTTAAATGGAAATAGTTTCATGTTCCAATAACTTGCTCTTTGTCACCAGTAGAAAATTCCAGTCCTTGTCTCAAGAATTTCACTATTCCTGCATCGTATGATTCCTAATCGCTAACTATTCCTCATCATGGGCATGAGGCCGTCGCCCCGTCGTCTATGGTCGGTGGTTTACGGTGTACGGTCTACGGTCGGTCCACGTCTACCCTTTGAGGGCAGAAAACTGCAATCGTCCTTCGTTCGAAAGTTCAGCTGTCCCTGCAGTTGGAGTTTTTGCATTTTTTGTTCAGTATTTTCTCGCAGCAATCGTTGTCATTCGTCGTCATTTCCGCGCTTATCGCATTTTCCGCACACACACACACACACTCGCACGCACACACGCATCTCTGACTTTTCGCGGGGGTTTGTTTTTGTAATCGCGGTTGTTTTTATCACTTTTACCAACGAACACATGTCGGCGGCGTTATCGCGAGCGATTCGTCCCACAGAGGGCGCTCAACCCGCCGCAGTCGCTCGCTGCACAGCTGCTTATGATTGATTTATATTCGAGCAATTCGAGATGAAGATGAAGATGCACAGGGAGGGAAAGAGAGAAGGGGCCAGAAGGCCAGCGGGCCAGAAGGAGAGGGGAAATGGAACAATCAATGCGTGTTTGTTTAATGAGCAAGAGACGAGAATCGCGACGTGCGACGGGCGATAACGAGCCAGGCGGATACAACGAAAGGAAAATAAAGGAAAGAAAGAGATGAAAAGTTGCGGTTCTCCGAAGATGCATTCGAGAGCCAGGCAGACAGATCGACAGATAAATGACGAGACATATATATGCATGCACAGACGGCGGCATGCGTAGACAGAGTGCGAGAGACAGACAGAGAGACAGACGATGGTTCGTCATTGCGGCGCACCCGCATGTTTTTTGAAGTTAATTGCGTCGACAGAAGACACCAAGAAAGAGAGAGAGCAAAAGAGAGAGAGAGAGAGAGAGAGAGCAAGAGAGATAGATATGGTGTGGGAGTGGATGAGACGAACCGGCTAAAATAAACCGGAATACGGTATGGCAAGAACAATACAGCAATAACAGAAGAACAATAAACAACAGCAACAATAATAAATGCAGCAGCAGCCACAACAACAAGATACAGAGGGAACCAGCAATAAGAAGACAGTAACAACAATGAGAAGAAGACAGTAACAACAAGAGCAAGAACAAGAACAACAACAAAAACAAAAACAACAATAGGAGTAACAGAAGAAAAGTTGAAGACGGCGGCAACACTTTTGACGTGTACGCGTTAAAACATTCTTAATGGACTCCGCCGCAGTCCATAACCTGACAAAACTGACAGCGATTGTGACTCGCCCGTCTCCGCCAGCCCATTCCCCAGCAGCTCCCTCCCGCCCGAGTCGTCGGCACCGTCCACCGCCTCCCTCGCCGACCCCATCACCATCACCATCACCATCAACGTTGCTTCACTCAATTCGATTCCGAGACCAGACGAGGCGCCCCGTACGATATGGAATTCCGTGGAAAAGCAGGGCTACTCGGTCTGTCCGCAACAAAAGTAGCCGTTCCGGGGGTTCTTGACGCGAGTCTGGCATGACTAATAACGATCTTTACAATGTCAAATCGTACGGAATCGAAGATATATCCACAGTCAGTCCCTCTCCAACAGCCAATGGCGTTATCGTCATATGGGCTGGGGTTTGGGCTCAGTTTCCCAAGAATTTCCATAATCGTATCGTATCGATATTTACCTATGGAAATTTCAAGTCAAACGCATCGGCCGAGCGAGTGGAAGAAGGAACGAGAGAGAGAGCGAGAGATGGCGAGCGTAAGAGACCTGTTCCTGTGAAAGTTCCGAGTTCTGGTGACGATAAAGTTTTACGGGTTCTTTGAGTCTTTCACCCTGGCTTTTGTCATTAGCGATCGAATGGGTAGATCGACAATCAATACTTCGATAGCGATGGAAGGAAACGTCCGAGCGATCTGTGCTTCCGGAGCCTTGGAAAGACAACTCATATCGCATCGAATCGTATCATCGTATATCGACATTGACCGGAGTAGGCGATGTCGATTGAGTGAACAACGTCGAGATGTCAGAAAGGTTTTTATAATTTATGTAAAACTGAACCTTCCACGGCTAATGATGCTTCGACAAAAAGTCAACCAGGCAAAAACACAAACAAGATTCAACGTTTTTCATTTCTAATGCGTAGTGTTCGTGACATCATTATTGACAACAAGCACGACGACAACGACGACAACGACAACAACAATAGCAACAGCGAATAATGGCAATGATGTTAACGAATAATTTTAGCAAAGCATGAGAGTTCTATTAAATATTGACACTCTCGGCAAATGAATTATGCAAACTCCGGCGAGCTGTCTGGCGATCGAGCGAAACCGAATACCATTTGAACGGACGGAACGGAACGGAACGTCATCTCCTCCCCGAGCAACAATAACAACAGCGAAAGTCGGTACCAACAACAGCAACAACAACGAGAAGAACCTCAGAAATGTGTATGTATATGTACGACGGCGACACAATGACAACTGACTGAACCGATAACGATTGTTGCCAAAATGCACGTTCCTCGTTCGACTCCGACTCCAGCCCCATTATTGTTAATGCACTACAAAGTTCAAGCCATTGTAATCAATTAGTTATTTCTATAGCTGTTGTTGCTTCGGACATTTATTTATTTTGTGAACAACTAGGCGCCATCTCTCGAAAATTGAACCAAACAGAAACACAGAAAAAACGTTATTAGTCGTTACACTCATGGAGCGTCCAAGGTGAGACAGAGGAGGGCAGGCAGATAATTGTAATCTACAGCGCACACAGCACGAGGAAAATGACTCAAGTCAGACGCCTCTCGGTGCTCGCTCGATGTCAATTGCGGTCGCTCGGGTTCAGACGAAACGAACAATTGAGGTGCCCTCGACGTACGTAAGTTCGTATTTGGGCGGGGGATGGGCTGGGGACCGGGTACAAAGTGTGGACTAAAGGTCAGCAACGAAAGGGAACTCTATTGGAAAACGTTCTCTGATAGAGAATGAATTGCAGTAAAACGAAAACAACTTTAGCTGCAAACGGGAATCCGTAGCTGAACGAATAATTAAAAGGAAAAATGGTGCTAAACTGCTTACTGCGAGAATGAGATTTCGTAATTCTGCATTCAAATCGTAAATTTAAGACTGTTATAAATTGCATTGTACTTGCACGGCTCTTTGGTAGTTGAGCGCAAAGGCACGGCCGACAAGGCTGGCGTCAAATCCACCGCCATCCGCCCACTCACAAAGCGACAACGCAGAGTTTGTGGTGTAAGAAACGAAAAAAAAAAAAACAACTCGCCACAAGTTATTTATTCATAATGAATTGAGGAGAATTTAATTGAAAAACTGTTGGCGCGAGCTGGAGAACAAAAATCAAAGGAGAACAAATCAATGCACTGCAGTCCAAATCGATACCGATGTCGATGGATTCCGAAGACTCGACACCAGTTGGATTGTTCGTAGGTATCGCGCCGGCGGGTACAACGTACTCGGGAGGAAGCTTGTGCCAACGAACTAATGACAATTTATACGATCTACGGTGCGCGGTAGACGGCGGCCGACGGTACCCGGAGACCTTGTACGTTGGCTGCCTACGCAAACAGAAGACGGCCGGATCGTATCGGATATACGATTTGCATATGAAATAAGTTATAAAAGCGCAATAAAAAATTAAAAAATATGCCGTCCATAGGCGACCGATTTGAGTGAAGCCAGTCGAAGTTGGAGTTGAAGTTGGAGTTGAAGTCAGCGTGCTGGAGTGGGAGCTGAAGTCAGTGTTCATGTCAAAGTCGAGCCGAATCGAAAATCAACTAAAATGCACCGACCGGAGAAACAAACAAACAAAGCTATTATAAAAAATTTAACACGGCAACGAAATTAAAATTCAAGAGAAGCAGCACCCGAGCGCTGCAGTGAATCTAACCATAAAATAAATAAATTCCATAAAAAATTGAAATTGACTTCCAGTTGGAAATCAACGAATGCTAACAACCTGGCGCAGGCGGATGAACGGAAGTGAAGAAGGAGACCGACAGAGAGAAAGAGAGAGAGAGAGGGAAGGGGACAGAGTCGGACAGATTTATTCCATGCGAAATGAAAATCAGTTTCTTCAACAGCAGCCGATTTCATGTGCCTTTGTTGTTGCTGCTGTCTTCATGCCCATTGTTTCTTACCCATGAATCCATGATCAAATTATGGTTTGTTGTAACAATAAAATAGAAAATAATGACCAATAATAATAATGGTCAAAATCCGCTGCCCACAGAAACCAAGAGTCGCGATCAGCGAAATGGACGGCAATCGAGAAAAGTTCAAACAAAAAGTCCGAAAACCATATTCAACGACGGAATTCGCTGCAATTCCGCCCAATGTGGAGTACCGTAATTATGGCACCTGCTTTGCCGTGTGCTTTTCAATCCACCGCGGTTCGCCGCTGACCATCGACCATGTCTGTCTCGCGAATGTCATTTCCCCATGTGCGTGTGTGTGTCTCTGTAGACGTGGAGATAACATTTGGCTACGACTACAAGTTTCATTTCCGGCGCGCGCTTTAATTGAGTCTAATTGCAATTTGTCCATCCGCCCCACCGTCCGTCCGTCCGTCCATCCGCATGTGGGGCGGTCCGCGGGCTGTCCAGCGGCGGGTTCGACGAAAACAAAAATACCAGCCATCGACGTTAAATTGCGTGCAATTTGACGGCACATTAGGTGTAGTTTCAGCTATCATTTGGCAGCGACGTCGAGCGAGCCGAGAGCCGTGGTTACAGCCAACTCCACCCCGTATTTGGAGCTGGCAGGAAGTTCAAACTAACTGTTGCGTCGTTATGGGCACCCCCCAATCATGGGTGGTTTTGTTGGCGCCCCTCGTACGCCCTTCGAAACGACAGCGAATTTGAAATTTGTGGATTTCGATTTTTGGGGATTTTCTTGTCTTGTCGAAACAAAGCAATTTCTCATTGGCTTGATATATCGCGGTGGACAGGCAAGCAGACAGACAGACAGTTGCTTGAAGTCTAGGGCTTGGCTCGGCGAAATGAGGGCCACCGAGGCACAACAACAACAGCAAGAACGACTGTGATGTTTTCAAGAGAGTTGTGTTGCGATCAAGTGTTTGGTCAACAGCCGATCCTCCACGACGCAAAATATTCGCCCCGATCGTAAATCACATCGACGAGCAGACGGAAGGACGGACGGACGCCCGGATGGACAGAGAGACAGACAGACAGACAGACAGACAGAGATAAGCTGTGTGTGTTCGTGGGTTTGATTGATGTTGATGTGCACAGAAATTAACGGTGTTCGAGGCGAGGCCCCCTCGCCCTACGACTTAGCCGTGCGAAATTTGTCAAGATCACCGCTCGGCCGGGATCGGATCGGATAAGAATCAGTCGTCAGGGGCCGCCGTGGCCGAGAAATGTGGGTGTGGGTGTGGCCGTGGCTGTGACTGTTGGGTGAAAACTGCGAACAAACGAGGATGGTCAGGGGAATAGAAAATAGAAACTCCGGGCGAATTCCACGGGCACGGTCGGCCGATAAGTGAAAAAACATACGACGAAAGCGATTCTTTGTGGAAAGTACAAAAAACGCATTCATAACTGGTTGATGACGGATGACAGACAGGGCACGAATGCAAGGCAACACTTCGGGTTGCTTATCTTATCTTCCACCGAGAAATTGGTAAAGTTCAGGTTTACCGAAAAATAAGTGATCGAAGCGAGAAAATTCTGTCGATGACACGACACACTCGGAATTCTGACTCAGGCATATATAGATATATACATGAATATTCGCGAGCGATCACAACGCGATTCTCGAAACACTGCACATGTATTGGGAATCGACAGCGAGAGCCAGCCTTTCGTTCTTCCAATCGCTCGATCGATCGAGCCGGCGCAAGCCCATAAATAAATGAAATCAAGTCAAATACGAAACGTCGAAGTTAACGTCAATTAGTCATAGGGCGATATGTGCGACCGCCAGCCGTCTAGGTCTTTGTTGTTGTTTACTTTTCCACATTTCTAAACAAATAAATAAACAAACAAGCCAGCAAACAAGCAACAACTGGACAATCAACAACGGCAACAACAAGAGTAACAGCAACGCCAACAATGAAAATGAATGGCAACAACAACAACTACAACTACAACTACAACACAGTCCCAACGATTGTATTTAATTACATTGCAAAAGGTTAATTATGCAGAAAGGGAATTTTTCTCTATGCATTTTTCTCCCATTACATTTTCAAATATTCTACAACTACAGCAATTGGTAGTGGTCGTAGTTGCTGGGTGAAGAGCTGGTGTTTGTTGTTGCTAGCGAAGCATGGAAACGTGTTGGTTTTAAACTTGTCAAAACACTGTGCATTGACAGCCGTCCGACGACTGACAGCGATTGACGACTCGAAAAAATGGACAACGGCAACCTCGAATTTTCGTGGTCATCGCCGACGTCGTCGCCGTCGTCGTCACCGGCACCGCCACCATCGCCTCGCAAGTGAAAACGAAGGGAAACGGAAATTATGCATTTCCCCAGCCGCTGGGTGCAGAGGACGGGGTGCAGAGTGGAAGGGGTGGAAGGCCGGGGTGGGGTGAGGTGAGGTGAGAGCAGAAAAAGTGCAAGTAAAAAATGTTGGCGCATGAGGCGTGTGGCGAGACCGAAGGAGGCCGAGTCCGCAGATACGGCGCATTTGTGAGAAAAACAAAAGAGGTTAATTAAATAGAAAATATTATTTTTACTGCTCTTTTTACTGTTGTTGTTGTCGTTGTTGTTGTTGGTATTGATGTTTTCGAGAAAAATGAGTGAAATGATGTGCGAACAATTTTATGACAGGCTGCACATGACGGGCTGGGAATGTGTCAGAGAATCGACCCCCGGAGTTCGCGGAAAGACGTTAACCGATGGGGGGTGGGTTGTGGAAGGAAAGGTTTCGGTATTTTTCTGGAATATCATGCTCCATAATTAAATCCATATGTTTGTACAGTAGATGCAGATCATCTCTGTAGACCCAATAAAATTACAGAATAACCTCGAAATACTCACATCTATATTTATTTCACTGGTCGCGGACTGGTTAATCCCAAAAGTTCAAAGTTTCCGAAAATCCGTCCTTCGACGCTGCCACACGCTTTCGAATATCAATCCTCGATATCGTTTTGCTTTATCCCTGTGTTTTTCTTGATCTATTCGCGTTTCGACCCGAATCGAAAACCACTTGAAACACTCGATTTCGGATGCGTAGGAAAAACCACTTGAACGATTTTATGCTCTTATTTATACAGTAAATTTTCTGACTTTTTCTTCTTTTCTCCCGAATGAATGAAATTTGCACTTTTTGGTAAAATTTCAAAAATTTTTCTTGCGTTTCTTTTCAAGATTGACTTTTGTTTAAGACTCCATGAGAACTTCTGAAGGCATTTCCCCAGATTCCCTTTCTTTCCTTTTTGCCCTTTTCACTCACACGCGATCCTCACAACCGCCAACACTGGGAAATGATCTGAAAAGAGAAACAAATGGAATTGCTTTTAATAATATCACATGGAAAAATGGCATAGAGCGGTCGGGCGAGAAAAAATTCCGCGCGCGCCCCAACATGCGAGGAGCGAGACAGACGGCGACGTGGCGAAGGAGAGGGAAGGAAGAAAAAATATATGCAGGAATGCGGATACGCGGCGGCACGTTGTCGGAGACGGCTTAATTGCAGGGTTGCCGGAGTTTTCATTTTCGCCGAACGCTGTTCAGTCGACGAAAATTTATAACTACGAAAAAACTGTTATTTGCACAATGAACAAGCCCTGAGTGGCGGGCGGGAAAACTCGGCGCGGACTGAATGAATTCCGGAATCAATGAACGATCGCCACGCCGCAGAAGGCCGAGCAGAGTGGAGTAGAAAAACGGAGTCGAGTGGAGGAAAGAGAGAACGCAAAGTAGAGCCCGCACGCGGCCAGGCAAGAAGGCGGTCGTAGCAAGTGATGCAGACCCGCTGGACCGCTGGACGGATGGATGGGAGGATGGGAGGATGGCTGGGTCGCTGGTTGTCTGGCTGGCTGGCCAGTTGGATGGACTGGAGGTGCAATAGTACAAATGTTACAGTTGACTTCGTCCGCCGTTTCGAGGTTAGACCGAGCATGAATGGCAAGGAAACCGTAAAAACGCCGCCTGCCTGCCTGCCTGCCAACCTCCTGCCATGCGGTCGGCTGAGGTTCGGATAGCGATGAGGGGAAAAAGTGCCGGAGTCGTCGCCGTCGCCGTCGCCACGGCAGGGCGTGGAGAACTTTGTTTTTCCAATTCTAGGAGGCGAAAGCCGTAGAGTTTTCACCCGGAGAACTGCGGAATTCGCAGAAGCCATTCAAAAGGCTTCACGAGCCTGCACCTATTATTGGTAAAAGGTTAAGTTGAGAAAACAGCAACATCAACCTCAGTAGAAAGAAGCAAATAGTAGTAATAACAAGTGAGTCATGCTGAGAAGAGTTTCCACAACTGCCATTCACAGAGTTTGTCAAAGGTGAAAATCTAAACTATGCGCCGGAGGCTACGTAAAGTCGACCTTTGGGTTTATGTTCCGAACATCGTTCTCAATGCTCGACACATGTTTTCAATTAATCGATCGGGATAGACATGTAGTCGTTTATTACTTGATTGCACGGCTAAATATGGCTGGATACTGCTCCATGATCGTGTTCCGAAACGTGGAAAATTCCTATGGAGGGGCCGAGAATTCAATGAGAAGCATTTAAAAGCAATTCAAGCTGGAATGCACAAAAACAGCCGACATTCCGGCGAAATGAAGATCACCCAGACCGGGTGGACAGACACGGCGGATGGACGGACAGTTGGGCGTACGTCTGGACTGGGACAGGACCGTCATAGACGCCAGTAGGTAAGGTGTGTATGTGTGTAAGTAGCTCTACAGCAACAACAACAAGAGTAACAAGAACCAACCTCGTAGCAACATAGGAAAAACAGAGGAAAAGCGACACGCAAGGTTCGAGAGGAGTCGAGTAAAATGGAATAGGAAAGAAAGAGAGGGAACGAGCGGAAAACACACAGAGAGAACAGGCTGCAGACATGTATCAAAAAAAAAAGCCGAAAAAACAATTCATAAGTCAAGAAACATGTGAACAAATGAAGGAAAAGAACGAAGTTAAAATGCAATGGAAAACCACATTAGAAACATATGTGTTTGCTGTTGTTGTTGTTGCTGCTGCTGCTGCTGCGGCTTCATGCGTTTCGAAATAACGCGGCAGCAGCAACAACAACAAGAGCAACCACCGCCAGGCGGGAACTACAACTACAACAACAGAAACAGCAACAGCAACAGCAACAACCACAACGACGGCAGCAACAATAGCACAAATGCATTGCATGCAACGGCCGCATTTGTTCATGGCATTGTTGTTGTTGTTGCTGTTTTGTAGAATTTGTGCGGTTCAAGAATTCAAGTTGAACTGCGGAGGCCCAGAACAAACGAAGGCATTAAAGGCTACAGCAGCCTATCGCCATCTCACTCTACATCAACCCACCGCCCCCCCCCCCCCCTGTCTGTCGCTCTCCCGCTAGCTCTGTTCGAGTGTGGGGATTTGTTGTTGTGTTCTTAAAAATAGTTGCTGCCCTCCCTCCAGCGCAATTACGTCGGTCCTCAGCGGCAGCGAATTGACGAGACGACAGCAGCAGCAACAACAACAACAACAACAACAACACGAGAGCAACCAGAACAACATCAAGAACAAAGCTAATCCTTGAGATCGGTTTTGTTCCCCACACCGTATCGATCGCGACGATCTTCGCGATCTCTGAAATTGCTCTCGAAAAATTTGTTATTCAAATTTCTCGCCTCGGTCGCGGTCTCGGGGCTCGGAGCTCGGAGCTCGTGTCGATCATTTCGTTTTCGTTCCCTGGGCTGAATATTTGATTGTGTAAATTTCGTTCTCGTTCGCCTAGGTTTGGAGAAACTCAGCCAAAAGAAGGCCACACGCGCTTTTCTACGGTTTTGTTTGTAATATTCCATGTAAAATAAACGAAAAATACAGTCTGCACATTTTAGTGGTAGAATTACTTTTATGGAAAATGTTTGGAAATATTTAAACAACGTTTTAATTGAGGCCCGATGAGCGGAACCCGATGGCGATAACGAGAGTTGACTGAAATATAAATTTCACAGATGAGTTCGATCTGCGAAAATACCGATTACGGCGAAATGGAACGAAACTCCCCATAAATCAACTATTGACGTTAATGAGGCACAGATCAAGCCATGCGGCTGCAACCAACGCGAAGTAATATTTCCTTAATGCATTCTGGATTTCTCTGAAGGGTCCAAGGAATACAGATTAGCACGATCTTGAGCTGATTAGATGTCTGTCCGTCTGCCTCGCGGGCAATTCATCAAATTCACCGGCTGATCAAATTTTCTGACCAACTGATGGGCGGGGAGGGGGCGACGACGCTCCCGGGGGTTCGGCGTGGCAGCCGGGCCGCGGCATGAGTCACAAGCGAGCCGAGCCGAGCCGAGTCGAGCCGGCGCAAGACCGAGCAACGGCGAAATTCGATTGAATTTAAGCGAACTTTTACAGGCAGACACGATGGGTAAACAATGCATGTTGTTGTCTTCGTTGTTGTTGTAGACGGCTAATACACACGAGTTATAGACACATGGGTAGACGTGGGCATGAAATAATTGCAAGATCGGCTAAATACTGCACTGTCATAAATTCATTAAGCAAAAACCCATCGCAGAAAGCAAAGACAAGCGAACATGACAAAGCAACCTGGGAGAGGGGCCGAGAAGCGGGAGCAGGAGAAACAAGAAAAACAACAACAATGAACAATTAAAATAAAATATGTAAATTTACAAATTTACACAGAAACAACAACCACCGAACAACCACACAATGGGCAAAAAATATTAATGAAATGAAGCACAAAGCAAAAGAAACAGGAAAGCAAAATGAAATTAAAAGAAAACAAATATTGATGCATGAGAGGCACAGCAACAACAACGTGAATAATCGTAAAATTTATTTATAAAGCGGAGCGGGCCAGAAGGAGAGAGTGGGAAGGGAGACAGAGACGGAGACGGAGAACGTGATGAACGAGGAAGCGAACCAGAATCATTCATATTTCCTCGAGAAAGCGAAGGTGTCGAGGCCACCCGAGCTGGCGCGGAAGCCGGGACAATGGGAGGAAATTCGAGGCAATAAATCTGAAAATTCTAAAATAAACACTGCGGGCGAGAACGGAAAACTAATAGCCGTATTAACAGGGTTCTATTCTATTTTTAATTCATTAAAACAATCCATCTCCGACGTTCCTGGATTCATTCGCTCGGACGCTTTTCAAAGTCAACCCGATTTCAGATGCTCCGGCAACGAAGACTCGACTCCAACACTTGATGGAGCCCACAACCACAACCACAACAACAACAGCAACAACACTAGAACCTTGTCAACACGATTGCCCTGAGAGCGTGAGGGTCGGTGGGGGAGCGGGACAGAGTTTCGTAGAGGGAGATCGCGAGAAGGAGAAGAGCCAGACCAGGCCCGCCGCCGGAACGATGATAATCGAGATTCCTCCGCACTATTTGGGTTATCGAGTTATCAGCGAGGGCTCTGAACCGCGAGCGGGGGGCGCGAGGCGGGGACGATAACGAGCGGCACTCGATGGGGCGAGGACGGGGTCGGGGGGACGGTCCGGGGTGACGCCGTCGAAGACGTCGGAACGCTTTTGGAGGCAAGCACGCGATAAGGAGCGACCTGGGGAATGGCGGGGAGGTGGAAGCAAATGAGGAGGCAGGGCACATGCACCGAAGGGGGGAAGGGGGGTTGATGGAACATGCGGGAGGGAGGGGCGACCGCCGGGAACGCGAATTATTTACCGTTGCGTGTTATCGATTCACAATGGGAAAACGATGCTCGTTGCTGGTGGTTGTTTTCTCGATGTTTTCTGTCGATTCCTCCTGCTTCCGCGATCCGCACTTTGTTTGCAGATCCCTCGCCGATCTTGCTTTGGTCGCACACTTTTCCACTATTTGATAATTTTCGAATTCGGAATTTTCACCGAACTCGCTTCGAATACGTTTCTTCACTCGTTCACCACGCGGTCTTTTACGATTTTGTTTTTCCCGCTTCGCCGTTTCTTTGTTTCGTTTGTTTTCGTACAGATCGCTGGATCCCCCCCTCTCGTTCTCGCACTCGCACTCGCTCCGCTTCTGCCTTTCGGGCTTCGCCGCTCTTCTCTCGCCTCTCGTCTCTCGGTCGTTCGTTCGCGCGCGCGCGTCTCACGTTTTTCACCGTTTCGTTTCTTTCTCTTCGTTGGCTCTTTCGAACTCTTTCGCCGCGGTGACTGTTCTGAAACAACAACTACAACAACAACAAAGACAATCAGAAAACACCGTCTCGCCGTTAATAATGAATTTCTTCTGGCTCTCTCTCTCGCTTCGTCGTCGCTTTTCATTCACACACACGGCTTTTCATTTTCCACAACTTCTTCCTCGTCGCGCTCTCTTTCAACGCTCATTCTCACTCATGCCGTCTATCTTTCACTCTCCCTCTATCACGCATTCACTCGCTCGCCCTCTCACTCTCTGTCGTTCTCGCGCGATCGCTGCTTTCGCTTTGCTGCTGTTCGTCGAATATACGAAATTCTATTCGGTTGATATTTCCTCTTGCCAAACAAATCAACAATTAATTCGTTTGTTTTCACGCGAAACACAGCAACAACAACACGGCCACACCAAATGCTCCGTGTCTCGCTGGGCAAACAATCGTCGTTTTGTCACATTTTTTATGGTTGCCTTCGAGCGCGTCGCGAAAATTTCTTACCACGAACCAGAATAAACAACGTAAAACAGACTTCGGGTTTCCACGAGACGTCTCGACGCACGTCGTTCGCGTTCGCTCGCCGTCGCACACTGTCCTGTACTCGCTGGCAATCGGCTGCCGACTGAACTGCGAGATCGCTCTGCGCCGTCGGCTGCGAGCGCACTCGCTGCCGCCACCGCTCGCTGGTTCGGCCGCTCAAGAGTTCATCCGGTGAATCGCAGCGAGTGAATTTCCCACTCAGTCGCATGTTCGAAGCGAGCGCGGTTCGAGCGGACTGCGCGAGCCGACGTGTTCGCTGCTCCTGCTCGCTGTTGTTGTAGGCACTGCGGCTTATGCTGGGCCCCGCCGAGTTGTTGTTGCTGCTGGTCGCGGTCGTGTCGTGTCGCCTGAGTTCGATTCGTTGCGTCGTTTTCGCGAATGCGGGAATCAAAACAAAGAGTGGGAAAACTTGGTTGTGCTGCTTTTTTTGCCTTGGTGGCCAAATGAACAGCGGGTGAACCGTGAGTGGCGCAGGATGTGAGGGTGTGCGTGGCGCTGCGAGGTGTTGTTGCTCTGGTGATAAGAGTGAACTTCCGGAAATGAACCGCTGCGCTTTGGAGGCGAGCGAGCCGAGATCCTTCGAGCGCAGGCGAAACTCTTGATTTTAACGACTTCTTAATTGCAACGGCGTCGTTTCGAGATCCTTCACCCGTGGTCACAGCCGAGGTGTTTGGAGATTTCAAAACAGGGACATCGCGTGACATCCTTGAAGGTTCATGGGCTTGTCATTGGTAGCGACGGAGTCTCTGGAAGGTGGCCTCCAAAAGGGCGCAGCCTTCGGAATGAATTTTTTCTTCACGTTTTCAAGCCGACCCCGGTTATCAGCGGAATCCGGGCAAATGCTGTAAAGCAGCAACAACGACGAGTCAGTTCCTCGAACAGCATCCATTTTCCACCTGTTGCCACACATCGCCAGACGCGGGGACGGACATCGGGTCGGACGGACAGGCCGCCAAATATTTGAAACGCAAACATTCGGACGGATGGTCGGGGCCGACCTGGGGAAGATGTGATGATATGACGACAACAACAACAGACACTACTACAACAACAACCAAACCGTAATCACCATCGCCATCAACAACAACAACAACAACGATATAATTTTGGAATTTTTACGATGCTTGCTCTTGGTCTGGTTCAAATCCTCAGTTTGCTTTAGTTTCTGGGGTAATTGTTTTTGTAGTAGTTGTTGTTGTTGTTTCTTTTATCACCCAACGATGGCTGCAGGCCCGAAATCTCGCTTATCTCGCTGTTTGCCCGAGGATTGCGGTTGCATCAGGTGTGGTTCGGCGTTGTTCTGGCCTGGTTGTTGCTGGCGTTGTTGTTGGCGATGGAATTTCGGCGAGTCCTGCAGCGGACTCCGCCACCCTGCCGCAGGTGTCTGGCACCCCTGGAACCCGGCCGCGACCCACGCACGCAGAAATCGATCAGGATCAGGCGGCCCTTTGACGACGGCCCGCTCCCGATCCCTGTTGTCGGCGATCGACGATCGACGATCGACGGCCATCGATCCCGGGTGCGCGGGCCTTTGAAACCGAGCCCTGGAGCTGCGGACAAAGGGCGATGATCGATCGAGCGATCGGAGCAGTCGAGCGGCCAACAAAAGGGCAACGGAAATCGATCGATCGGGTCGGCTTCGGGATCGAGAGCGAACCGCGGTCGCAGGACGTTGAAAGCGAAACCGGAGAAGGCGAACGAGGCGGTTTCCACGGTGGCAAATTGTTGTTGTGGTCGGCGAAACGCTTTCACTGCGGCAGCGGCAGCGGCAGCAGGAGCAGTCGATGCTTTTTATGTCCTTGCCAGGTGCCGAATCGATGAATGGGAGGAAAATTTCTCACCGAAATTTCGCAACTGCCAATTACAACGGCAATCGCGGCGGCGGAGCAACAACAGAAACAGGAAAGTAACAGATCGCGAGGGTCTGGCCTGGCCTGGCCTGGCCTGGCCTCGGCTCGTGGCTCGTAAAGCGGCGCTCGTAAAAATCGCGCCGCTGCCGTTGCCGCCGTCGGTGCCGCTGCTGACAACTGAGTTGACGTGCGATTGCACGGGATCGGCTGCGTGTCCGGGGACCCCCACCGTCCCCCACCGTCCCCCACCGATCGCACTGGGGTCGTGGGACGCCGGTGGAAATTTCTCCGGGCCAACGGAAGACGTCCGAAGGCTGTTGTTCGCCGCTGTCCGGACAAAACCCTCGTCGTAATCCTTTATGGCCGCAGTGGCAAATGGTTTTCGCCACGTCGAGATGTGGCGACAATAAAACTTAATGCTTTCTTCGGAATTCCCTTGATTTCCCCAAAAAAACCGAAAAACCGAAAAACACTTCGCATTAGGCAGCGCCGCCCCTCGATGTGTCAAATTATGGCCGATTACGGCCGCCGACGTTGTTGCTGTTGTCGTCGTCGTCGTCGTCGCCGTCGTCGTCGACACGATCGCCGCGCAACAAAGTCCGAGGAAAAGCCGGGAAACGGTTGGAAAAATGATGCTTGCGTGCAAAGTTGAAACATTTCCACTAATTGAACATGAACAGCGTTTATCACTCGGCCAATCAACAGAGTCGTCAACAGCGACAGCAGGCACAACAGCGACAGCGACAGCAACAAAGGCGAAGGTAACAACAACAACCGCAAAAGCAACAACACCGGCAACATACGCGCTTTATCATCGCCATCGCCATCGCCGTCATCATCGCCGACGTCATCATCATTAATAAAATTACGCTTGTGATTTTCAGCATCATAATTTTTACACCCACTCGCTCACACACACACACACGCACACACACAAACCCACATTCACACATTCGCACACTCGCCTCGTCGGGGATTCGGACGATGGAGCCGCGACGGCGCCGTGGTTGTTGTTGCTCCTGCTGCTGCAGGCAAAAGAAAGTTTCATGCGCCGAGGCCTTTGTTAGACAAGCGCCGTCCTCCGCAGGAGACTCATTAGTTAATCGCCGCGGCGCCCGTTGCAGGGTGTTGACGCCGACGGTGCCGTTGACGGAAAGTGTGGCCAATGGAATCTAGTTCGGGTTTTCGCTCTCGACGTCGTTTTTGCCCCGCAATTTCGACTGGTGGAGGGGAAAACTTTGCCGTTCAGGGCGCGAAGGAAAGATCTAGATCTTGTTTTTCGGTTTCCCAAATGGTTTCTGACTCTTTGGTTGACTGGCTCGGTTCTCATCATCGTTCATTTTGGTTTGATTCGGGAAAATCAGTTTGAAAGAGTTTCTCTCTTAAGTCTTTTGTTCTCACTGTCACATCTGCGGCTTTGCTTCGTTTCTACGACCCCCAACCGGCTCCCCTCCAGCCAGGCCAGGTGCTCCTGGCTGCCCGATGGCCCCTCGTCCACCCTTGACCCCCTCCCGTCCACCTCTGTTTGTTCCATGCGCTGTTCCATCGAAATGGGTCACCCACTGTGGCGTTCGCGTTGTTGCTGTTGTTGCTGTTGTTCTTGTTGTGGAGTCATTCACTCCTGGCTGGGGCCGATCAATCGGGACACGAAAGGCCGAGCTCGATTAACTTAACGGTAAATCTCAATAAAGACCATGAGTTGCAGCCAAAGCCTCGCATCTGGATCGAATTCGCGGCCAGGACGCCCAGCCGCGACCGTGTGCTGATGTGGGTGGCTGTGCGCATGTGTGTGTGTGGGCTGCTGTCGGCTGGTGGGCGAGTGTGTGCGGCATGTGCTGTCGTTATTAAACGGCTTATATTTCAGCTTATTAAATGGATGACTCGGCGTCGGAGGCGGCCAGGAAGAAAATTTACGGCCGACGACTGTAAGCGACAACCAACAAGGCAGCCACAACAGGCCAGCCGAAAATTGCGATGATGTCGACGAGGACGAGGACGGTGACGGTGACGGCGACGGTGACGACGATGTCGAAAACGACGAGGACGGCGGCGAGGGCGGGGAAGAAAGCCTTATGCAAGCTCGCTGCAAGGAAATAATTAGCGGCGACCCGACCCGGCCGGCCGGCGGAGGGGCGGCCGAGGATCGGCCATTAAAGTGCTGTTCGAAGCCAATTAGAAAAGGAGAGAAACATGCGCTTTCATTGGCGCTGTCGTTGCTGCTGCTGGTGTTGTTGCTTTGAAATTTTCCAATCATTGTCGAGTCGTAAATTTCGGCCCAGGTTGGCCGCCAGTCGCCAGACGCCGGCAGTCGATGAACTGCAAATGCGTTTGTTTATGAATTTTCGCATCTCTTTAAAAAGAAACGTTTTCGAAACGTTTTAATTTGTTGTAGTTGTCGTTGGCGTTGCTGCTGCTGCTGCCGCTGCCGCTGCCGCTGCTCAAGTGCTGATAACTTGCGATGGTCGACGGAGGCATAAAAATGCGAGTTTATTTTCCGCCCGGCATTGAGTGGGGATCGAGCGAGGAGGACCCGGGCGGTTTCCGTAATTTTCCATTAAAAACCGAAAGCAAACGCAGTTTCGTTCGTAATCCCCGTGGGCAAAAAGTTGCGGAACGAGAGCGAGCGAGGATTCGCGCCGAGGAAAACACTTCAGGAAAATACGCACCATTCGCAGCTCGACGCCTCACCTCCCTCCGCCCTGCTGCACCTGGGGCACCTCGGGCACCTCGCTGGAGCGAGTTCGTGGCCGCCGTCTTTTGTTCGGCAGCCGCGGGCGCGAAGAGGCTCCGTGGCGTGTGGCAGGAAGACGGAAAATGTGAGCTGAATCTGCTTCTGGAAGAAAGGAAAACTTCGCGAGAAGCAAAACCGACAACGCCGGGAGCAACACGCGGGGATCGCGACGACTTTCGTCGTTCCTCATCCTGCGTCGCCGCCGGAGCCGGAGCCGGAGCCGAGGCGTCCTCGAAAGAGCGCCAACAACAACAGAAGGTAGATATAATTTCTATTCTTTTAATTGCCGCTATTGCGACTGCTGGCAGCAACGACGGCAACGGCAACAGACACGGCCACGGCACCAACAAAGATGACGACGACGACGTCGCCATCGAGAAAGTTGTTTCGCTCCCTGCAACTGCCATTAGTTGCTGCGGCGCATCGCTGCCTCGATATGGGAGCAACTGGGCGCATTTCCGCGACAACAGCAACAACAGCAACTTGCCGAACAAAGAGAGCAGCGCAAGTAGAATCACAGCGATGCAATCAAAGTGCGACAGCAATGAAAGTGAACCGTCGCTCGGCACGACAACAACCAACGACCACCAGAAGCAGCAGCAGCGACAGCAGCAGCCACAACAACAACAACGACAGAGGGAGCCACGCCACTGACTGACGATTGTCACTCGCAGCAGCAGAAACGGCAGCAGTTGCTCCACTTGCTGTCGCTGTCGCTGTGCTCGCTCCACGTCCACTGCAATTGCCGCCGTTCGAGAAGCTCGAGTTGATTTGCTGGTGACAATTTCCACCGTTGCTGCCGCTCCGATACTTCGTGTGGGCTCGCACTGAGTTACGAGGGACCAGCAGCAACAACAACAACAACAGGAGCAGATGGCAGAAAGTGTTATAAATAAATTGTGTGGAAAATAAAAGGAAACTCTCGTGGAAACTCTCTTGAATGCGAAACGGAAGCGACGCTATTTAACTGTTGTTGGTGTTGTTTTTGTTGCTTTTGCTGTTCGTGCTCTCCGCGATTTTCTCCGTTTTTCCGCCCGACATCTTCCACTGTGCTTTGAAGGGGCGAAGAAAATCGCAATTAAGATTCGGACAGACAAACTCGTGTTTTCCAGATCGACAAATGCATTAAAAGGTAATAAAGTGCTTTGCAAACACCAACAACAAACACCTCCACCTTGCAAATGTTGAACGCTGTTGCTGCTGCTGCCGCTGCTGCATCTTCGTTGCTCGTGGCTCAAGCAAAAACAACTGCAACATTATCGGTTGTTGGCAGCTCAACTTCAATGACCTTCGTCATAATTCACCTGCATTGTTTTTGTTTCTGTCTTTTCATCACATTGCTATGATGCTGTTGTTGTTGCCATTGCTGTTGTCGTTGTTGTTGGTCTTGGTGTTGTTATTAATGCTTTTGTTGCTGAGGTTGCTGTAGCTGTTGCTGTCTTGGTTTTGTTTTCCGTCTCTGCCATTAATGCTTTCCTTGTGGCTGCCGACGGTCATTAACGTGGAGCCCCCTCGCCTGCAACCTCGTTAGCTCATGTCATTGTTATTGTTGGCATTGCCGTTGTTGCTGTCGTTGGGGGCGTGGCCCAACTGCATTTTCCACGGCCTCCAAACGTCGTCGACAACGGTCGCCACCACTCATTCATGGGCCCACCGACATCCCCCGTGCGCCCCGCCACCCCACCATCGGGCTCTCAGCGTGTTGGAGGCTTCGTCTCCCGCGGCCCGTGCTCGATTTAATTAAACCCTATTCCGATGGCTCTGCATTCGGTCGCTCCAAATTGAAATATTACATTTTTGTTTTACTCTTTTTATTGTCAACTGAAACGCTTTCACCGCTCGTTAACGCTTTCTTTACGGCCTGATTTGGAGTTTTAGGCGCCCGAGCTCTTTTCGATCTCTTCGGATGAGGATGACAAATTTTATTGTCCATAAAACTCTGTTGATCTCCGGATCACACTCTGGACCTCATTCCATTCGACTTCCTTTTTAATCGCAGCCCAAGATTTTCCGTTCCCAGAGCCCTCTCAACATAATGGGCCGATCGATGCTGTTGCTGCGTTGTGATACCATCGATCGGGCGATTAATTGCGCCGGATTTTCGTTGAGTTTTATCGCTCGCCGAGGTCGCGATATCGGCCCGTTTCGTTTCGCACTCGCATCGATATAAAGTTTATCTCTCTATTAGGCCTTTCTCGCTTTCGTCCCACTGTGTTGGGTGCGAGGCGAGTCGGACTTTCCACGAAATCGAGATCTTCGTCCCGGACATATTGTCTTACGACGACATGTGGGAGCAGTTAAAAAGTTATGGCTGTAACCGATGACGAAATTAGAGTCGGAGAAAATTAGGGTGATAAAAACTTGGGGAAAAGAAGCTGACTTAGATTGTGAAACGAAGGTGAGGATAGTGGAGGGAGAAGAGAAAATTGAATATTGCTGAAATTGGAAATGTGAAATATTAGAAAGGATAATCGAATTTTCTTTCTTTATTATTTTCTTATTTATTTCATATATGGAAATCCATATGGAGGAAATTGTGGACGATCGAGAGCATAATCGAGGATCCTTCAAAGGGAAATGCGAAAACCTCGGACCGATTGTTTGAATAAACAAACTCCAAATGAATGCACAAGATCATTAATTCACCGCATTTTCCAATCAAGAGACGCATCAATCTTCGACAGCTCCGGCCACGAGGTGTGCCGGCGTGATGCAGTTGTTGTGGCTCTTGAACTTGTTGTTGTTGTGTGTTGGTTGTTTGTTTTTGCATCTTATCAAATGTGTTTCGCTTAAATTCTCGCCACAGCCCACATTTGATTAATGATTCCTCGCTGTGCAGACCAACTGCGGCATGTGTTGGTGGATCGTGTTGTTTTTGTTCTGCTTGCGATATTTGTCGTTGTTGTTTTTTTGTTGTTGTCGTGCATCTTGCTCTTGTTGCTGTGGTGTGTTGTTGCACTGTTGCTTGCCACTTCCTTGGCGGCAGTAGCAATGTTTGTTCTTGCCTTTGGTACTCGATGGAATTTTTGCTGTCGCCGCGCCGTCGTTCTTTGTTGTTGCTGCTGTTGCTGCTGTTTTCCACCAGACATCGTCGAGCCAGATCTGGAGCCCGGCCTAGGCTCTAGGCCAGGTTAAGACAGACAACTGGCACCGGCACCGGCACCGGCAGCGGCAGCGCTCGGCCGTTGTCAGAGCGGCGGATGAAGTGCGCGTGTGATGGGAAGCTGCGAATGGGCGCAACGAGTTCTTCGCCTTGTCTCCCTCTACCCCCTCTCCTTCCCTCCCTCGCCCTCCTCCACCCCTCTCGACCCTCGTCCTCGCGCTTGGCGGCTTGTGTTTATCTCATTTCAATTTTTCACTTCACTTTTATTCCTCTATGTTGTGTTGTTGTTGTTATTATTGTTGTTGTTGGCTGTTTGGTTGTCGTGGTTGTTTGTGCCATTTATTGCTGTTGGAGTTTTTGTTGTTATTTTGTAACCAGGTTAATTGTGTTTCAATTTGAAGAGCTTCAGGTTAAGCGAGATGGCACAAGTGCGATTGTTGTTGTTGCTGCTGCTCCTACGATGGCTGTTCTTGTTGTTGATGCAGTCGCTCTTGTTGTCGTTGTTATTGTTGCGGTTTCTGTTGTTGTTGTTGCTAGTGCTGGTGCTGCTGCTGCTGCTTTGCATCCGGTCGGCAATTAACAATTCCTGACACCTGCCTCGCGAGTTCCTCCACCGGCCCCGGCCCCGGACTCGAGGCCTCTCGAGTGAGTCATCAAAGGTGGTTTTAAGTTCTCCCGCTGCTGCTGTTGTTGTCGTGGTTGTATTTGTAGCTCTTGTGCTTGTTGATGTTTTCATTGTTTGTTGTTGTAAATAGTGAGTTGACACACTTTTGACCATCTCCACATTTGGCCTTGCTGCGCGCAATGTCGAGCCAAGTTTGCGTGTGTCTGCGATCTTTGGAGAAGAAACACTTCTCATCTGCGACTGTTGTTGTTTTTCTTGTTACTTTTGTTGTTGTCGCCTTTGTTGTTCTTGCTTGGAAGAAGTTGGCACTTCTGGCTCACGGCCATCACTCGAAGTCTTGGGACCCAGACTTCGGCAATCACTTTCGATCTCTGTGAAAATATTCTTTAGAACTCAATTCTTCGAATTTTTCAAATCTGTTCGACTGTTCCGAATTTCTTTCGCCCCTCGAATTCGAGGTAGTTTTCTGACTTTTGGCTGTTATTCCACTATTTCCTTCCCCCAGAAGTATTCGTCACTTTACCTCTAACGCGATTTCATCCGCTCACGTCATGCTCTGTTGTTGCCGTCCCCGCTGCAGCCGTGTCCGTCCCAAGGTCAGCTCCGGCTGCCGTGGCCGCCCCGGTTTTCGAGCGCCCTCGGCATCGGGGCTCCGGTCGCGATCGTGATTAATTTTCCCGTTTTTCCCGGCCGCCGCTTTGGCAACGCATGCAAGGGTGTCGAGATCCGATCGATCTGTTGTTGCAGCCAATTACGTTCCACATTTCGGAACTTCGTTCCCATTCCGTTCCGCTTCACGTAGATTTGGCGATTTAGAAAACCATTCGGCCCACGGAACCAGTCAAAAGTTTGCGGCCCACCGACTGCGGCACCGAAATTCTGCGGATTACGAATTAAACGTATTATTATGGAACTTGAGGTGCGAAAGACAAATTATGGGGACCGCAGTAATTAAGATAATGGTTGCTGCACATGAGGAAATGGGCAGAAATAACCTCGAACGAGAGCGAACCGGATCGAGACGCGAATATTGAGAATGTCCAGGAAATACTAGCAATTAATTGCATTTGGATGAAGGACTAGGGTTGCGAGTCTCCCACGAGCACGAGACGGAAAGGAACAGAATCATCGACGGAGGGTTCGCCAGACGCGACGTTCACACGCTCAATTGAAACCAATTACGATGTGCCGCGAAACGGTTTCGGACCCACGGACGACGGAGCGGGATGGCTGAAAAGATGACACGAAAACATAAATTAACAAACCGACGACGACGACGACGACGACGCCTCAGAGCTGACGAGGGCCGCGGGGCGAGAAACAAATTGCAATGATCGACGGTTGCCTCGGCTGACTCGGATTCGATTCATCGTGGCCGCTGCGACCGACTGTCGAAACGCGTAATAAATTAGAGCATCACATGCAATGGCCACGAGCAGAATGACAACAACAACAAGAACAACAACCCGTTGCCGCCGCACTGACCCGGCCTTCCCCTGATCCTGGGCCCGATCGCCTGGTGGCTCCCCCTGTGTCGCGCCAGTGGCCAGTGGCCAGTGGCGATTTTCCTCACTTGCCGGCAGACGCGGCAGCGATTTTTCATCCTCCTCGACAATCAACGCGAGTCGCGACGGACCGCATGTGGCGCTAACGTGCCTCTAATCGATCTCGCCGATTTCGCCGCGGTACCGGCGAGCGGCACCGGGCGATGGAGCGGGACAGCCGGACGATCGATTGAAGCTCGCCATCGATCGCGGGCTCACGTCAAAATATTAGAAAGCATCTCTTGTGGCCAACAATTAGGCACACGCGCCGCAACAACAGCAACAGTGACACAACAGAGACAACAACAACACCTATCGACCGGGGAGAACAACCACAACAACAACAGCGGAGAAGGAAATTGCAGGAAAATAAGCAAAGTCTGCGGCAATTTGATGAATTATCGTAACCTAGAAACGACACGACGATTTTTCAAAAACTTGCAATTTCAGATAACGTCTGGAAATGACATCATGATCTCCGTCCACCTCCACCTCCATCGCGGTCGCTCTCCCCTCCCCACATGCCTCCGCGCTCGCCCCCGTTCGGCCCGGAGAGTTCTTGGAAGTAAGTCGTTGCAGCCAGCGATCGTGGCGTAGACGAACCGCTCATGTGGCTGGCGAACGATGTGTGTCCGGAGTCCGAGTCGCCAGCGATTTGCTGACAAATCAATCATCGGCATTTATTTATGGTCCTCCGCTGGCCCGAGCTGGCGTTCTTTCGTCCCCCTCCCGGCCGCTAGCATCGGAGCGATGGTCACGAGTCGGGATCCGTGCAGCCGATCGATGTAAATGGACAAATGCTCGCCATTTGACATGTTTTGACAGTCGATCGATACGCGTGACAGGGCGCTGGGTGGGTTCGGTTGGCTCGTGATCCAGTTGGGAGACTGAGTGCGGCCCACTGTGCACAGGGAGGCTTCGAGGACTTCGTCGGCGCCACCCACTGTGCACATGAGGCGATTGGGGGAAGGCGAGCACGGCAATCAATAACAAAACTAGTATGAAAATCGGAAAAAGGTGAAAATTTACGAGCAAGGAACCGGGAAAACTCGATATTCAAGGTTTTGCCTAAAATGCAGAAATGACAAATTTGTTGTGTTGTAATTACTGAAATCCCCCCCCCCATGCCCTTCTCGCTGATGGCTCCTGTACCTCTCATGTTTACACGAAGCCTCATTAGCTCCGAAGTCTCCGGATCGTTTTCCAACCGCAGCCCCGATCCCCATTAGTTATCGCATTAAATGCTCGATCCACGCACACGTGGACGCGGGCAGAAAACCGTAAGCACGACGCCGACGAGCCAGCCTTTGTTGAAAAGCCCCAGTTTTCGAAAAACAACCGTTCCCTGAAGGTCACTGGAGGCGAGGCTGGGCCGGGGAAAAGTACGACGACTTTGGCCAGGTTGCCGGCACCATCAGCACCAGGTCCCGCTGTTCCCTCGGGCTCCCCTGGGCCGTCGAACCTCGGCCTGTGTCGTGCCGCAGACGCACGAAAAGAAACCAAGACACAACCTGCAGCCGCGTTTGGTCGAATTTGGTTACGAAAGTTTACCGAGATCATTAACGTGGCCAAAACGTGTATAAACGTCAGCATGACGTAAGAGTTAATTACGCTATTGTTAGGAGGAACGAACGGAGAAAAACGGCGTCGATGTCGAGTCGAGTCGAGTCGAGGCGTGAATGATTTATTGGTAACGTTTATCATACGCTCGCAGCCGGCGACGACGACGAAGAAGCCACGGACGACGCTACCAATGATTATGGTGATGATGACGCCGATGCCGATGATGGTGTCAGGCTTTGTGGTGATGAGTTCATTAGGTTGGGAGTCAACAGCGCGGCGACAGTCGACGGAAACCGTGGGCAGACGAGTCGCTGGTCGCGAGAAGCCGCCAAGCCGTCGAGGGGTCGTTGGAAAATTTACGGCGATCGTCGAGCCGCAACTTCCGAGGAAGTCGGCAATATTTTCCACCACGGAAAAATGGAATAATGGAAAAATCGACTGTCGATGCTGCTGAGGTTCTGGCCATATTTCACGATCGATGACAGGCAGCGACGACCAAGGCTCGGCTTAATGACACTTGGTCACGGCAGCAGCTCGGCCGAGAGTCGACCGACTAAGACAACGGCAACAGCGGCTGCAAAAATGCCGCCAATGACGACAATTGCGGCAGATCAAAAACCCACGTTGAGCTCCGAGTACCCGACGTAGTCTGTCGAGTCTCTTAGAACCAAGACAACTAATCGTGGAGTGTTTGAAATGCAAGATTTGTTCTCAGTCAATTAGCGACTCATTAGCGAAGCCTTCGACAGGGGACCCTTGGAGGTGGATCGGTCATGGCGACGATTACAGCTGGAGAATAAGGCAGGTAAGGCCGTCGCTCCAAGTTCTTATTTCGTTTTACATGTTGAAAATTAGGGTTCATTTTGTTTACTCTTTGAAGTGGTTTGGGTTTGACGCTTTGGTTATCATGTTGCTGTTTTGTGTTCCCTATTTTGCCATTCCACATTCGGAATTATAGTGTTTTTTGCCAGCATTCCATGAACCTCGAATCACTCCTCTATTTGTCATTTCACATGATCTCACTCTTTCTCCGTCTTTCACTTTGCTTTCCCCGCCGCCTTGTCTCCGCCCGATCGCTCATCCCCGGAGCTCGAGCTCAACTTTCGACCCTGAGCGGAGGCCCGAGTCGAACTCCCGTTGGGGATTTGGGGGATTGGATCTGGGAGCGAATGCTGTCAGTCGACATTTCCTTGAACCCATCATCGGCGGACACCACATGTGCCCCCAGATGGAATTCTAATTTTAATCCTCACCCCGCCCATTACACACACATGTATCGGGCCCATATGGTTCGCACCCCACGGACGGACGGACACGAGGGTGAGGCGAGGAGGAAGAGGATGGCTGAGAGCTAGAACGAATGGTGGACATGACGACGACGGCGATGACGTTAGCCCGATTGGAGGCAGAGTCAGCGCTGTGTTTGCTTAACACAGTTACGTCAAGAAGTCGCCGCTCACACACAACCAAAGCCGCAGAGGAGGAACGGGGGATAGAGACGGGCGACAAACAAACTGGCGACACATGCATTTCGCGACTTCGGTCGTGCCGGGGCACTCGTGGGGACGAGGCGGGGAAATTGTTTTGACAGCCTGCTGAACTCATTGGCGAGCCTCGCGTCGCGTCGGGAAATCGAGCGATCCGGGATTATTTCTGGACCTCTGCCCATATCGTGTTCCATCGCACCCAAAGCGCGCGAGACGTATGTGGCTGGATCGGGAGATGGAAAATGATTTGTCAACCAATCTGGCGCTTGGCCCACTTCCCGGCCCAGGAGTCCAAGAGGGCTTTCGTTGTCGTTGTTGTCTCACAGCCATTGTTGTTGTTATTATTTATGTTGTCGCCATTGGCATCGCGTTTGTTTCTTTGGCTTTCGTGGCTATTTCGGTTGCTATTGCTATGACGACTGTTTTTGCCGCTGTCATCGCTGGCTTTGTTCGCCTCAGCTGCAGCGGTGACCCCTGGCCTGCGGGGTCGCCCTCGATTGCCGTCGATTGAGTTGCCACATCGACGTGTTCGGCAACAACACCGCATTCGCAGTGGGCAACACCAGCCGAACAACCCGGGACACGCCCCGATAATCGATCGAAGTTGCGAGGCGTCGATATGGGGGGAGATCGGCGGGATCGGCGGGGATCGTGGAAACGAGGTTGGCGCGACGACGATCGACGATCGAACAGCGAAGATTGAGAAGAAGATAACGAGGGATAACTGGTGGATTGCGAAGCGATGATAATAGAATTATTTCAAAAGATTTAATAGGACTACGAAATGAAGGTTTTCCTGAGACTTTCGAGAATTTTCGATTCATACCTGAAATTCCTCTCAGTTTCCTCTGCCATTTCCCAATACGAATTCCACCATAATACACTTGGTCCTTCCTTGTGATTCACCTCTGGCCTATTAGAGGCCTTCTCGTCCTCACGATCTGCATATGACGAAATCTGCTGCCTCGTCCTGCTCTGCTTGAAGCTGGTTCCATTTCACTCTCCCACTCTCCCTCTCTCTCTCTCTCTCTCTCTCCCTCTGCCTGCCTTCGTTTTCTTATCTCGCCTCCCCCGCTGCAGACTTATCAACCCGGCATCTTCGGTCTTGCAAGGTACATAAATCATGTTAATATGTCATATTTACATAACATGATTTCCTCGCGTTTCTTCCATCGTTCATCTCTCTTTCGTCACCCGCCAACCGACTCGGCTACAACAATAGTGCTGCAGCAACATCCACAACTACAACAACAATAGTGCTAGCAACAAAAACCACAAGTAGACGAACGGAAAAAATTGCATGCAAAGCTTTCGCAGAAGAAAACTCTTCGGCGAAAACTTGACTGATTTTGAAAGCCCGACTTTGAGTGAGTGACGGAGACAGAGATAGAGGGGGAGGTAGAGATGACCAGAATGTGACGGAGGAAGAGGGAGGTAGGGAAAGAGCGGGACGGCGGACGAGTTGTTGCGTCGACGTCGCGACGTCGTGGTCAACATTAATCAACTAATCAAGGAAATCTCGCCGTTCGCTCGCACAAATCAAGGCTCTCAACTAATGCTCACATAATCACAACAACAACAACAACAACAACAATGACAAAAAGAAGTTCAACTCCTGTAACAACAACAACAGTGACAGTGACAACAACAAACACCACAACCGCAAATCGCCTAAAATGAAATGTTCACGTCGAAATCTAAATATTTGCAGAAATACGAAAAAAGGCCCACAAAAAACATGGGGAGAGCGAGAGAGAGATAGCGAGAGAGAGAGAGAGAGAGAGGGAGGGAGGGAGGCAGAAAGAAGTAAAGGAATTGATTGAAATGTTGTCGAAATGTGGTTCGTGTTCGTGTCCCGCCGACTCCGACGCCGAACCCGCTCCTCCGCGAGGGAAGGGATCGCCGTCGGCAGGCTTTCGAGGCTCGTTGGGAGGCTTTGGAGATTTCGATTCGTTCCGTCGAAGCCCCGGAGATTTGCTGGAGACTTCGAAGGCTCCAGAGTCTCGTTCGTTGCAGGCTCCGACTCCGACTCCGACTCCAACTCTAGCTCCGACTCCGGCTGTGGCTCCGGCCGTAAGCCGACAACATGTTTAAGCTTGCGAATTATTGCAACAGATTTAATTTAATGATGGTTTTGCTCTATTGACTCGGTTCGGACCCGTCAAAGACTCGAATTCGAACTCGAACGCGGTCCTGGACTCCGCCGAAGACTCGCCTCGTCTCGACTCCACCGCAGTCCAGTCCAGCCAGGTCCCGAGACGTGGTCGGGTGGAGTGGTGTGGAGTGGAGTCGAGTCGAGTGGAGCCGTCGACAGGCTCGCGTGTCAATGGGAGTTGCGCCCGAGCCTTGCTCAACATTTAATCTTTCCATCCTTCAGCCGTTCGTGTTTCATGTTTTATATTCCGTCAATATTGTCCGGCGAATGTTGTTGGTCTTTTTCCGTGTATGTGATTGCCGTAAATTAAAGTTAATTAAGTTTTTCGGCGGCCACAGTCGGGGTTTTCCTTCGGGCATGGCCCCATAATTAATGGCAGTTGACGCCTTTGAGAAATGCGCCCTGATTGAGACGTCTCGAGCGGCACGAAAAACGACAAATGCATACACAAAGACAAAGACAAATACAAATATATCAAATTTGGGTTCGATCGGCGATCTTTAGGGCCTGAAAAATTACCTCTTGCTTTCATAACTCCATTTTATCCTGCCCGGGCATCGCACAAACCCATTCCAAATTCTACCACGCTTCGGTTCATCGATGATACTGTGGGGGAGCCCAGTCTGGAGGAGTGGGGCCGAGGGCAGGGGGTCGAGGAGGCCAAGGAGAAGGAGACGGATTCGGGCGTTACGTAAGACCATCGAGCCTTCAGCTTTTTTCGTCCCTAGCATGCCTCCTGCTCCGCCTCAGTCGTTGTCGTTTTCGTTTTCACCGTTTTCATCGTCATCATCGTCAACGTCTTCCTCGCTGTCTCTTTTCGTCATCTGCGAAATTACAGGGGCGTCGCTGGCAATTAATGAACGCGGGATAAGGACAGGGAAGCGATGGCAGGAAGGGCTGGGGCGACCGGGGGACGAGGCCTCCGGGCCAATTAAACACGCCCCACAGACATAAAACGTGTCTATCAACGTCTTTCGATCGCTGAATGCGGAAAAGTCAACTATTATCAATACAACAACTCAACGACTACAACAACAGCAATGCAAAAATAACACAAACACAACGAACAACAACTACAACAACAGCCAAAGCAACAACCGTAACAGCAACTAAAACCACATCAAAATCAACAACGAAAATTACTCAATCACACAATATCTTTGTTTTTTTTTTTTTTTTTTGCAAAATTCATTGTTTTGTATTATTTTGCATTTTGAAAATTTCAAATTTGTTTTAAAGTTAAAAAGTTGTAGACGTGGTTTTTGTTGCCGGGCATTGCGTTAACTTGGCTGGAAATTTGTCGGCCACGAGCCGCTCCCCATCAATGCAGTTTTAGCCTATTTTCTGTTGTGGTTATTGTTGTTGTTGTTGTGTCTCGGTTGTCATAGTTGTTGCTGTTGGGAATTTTTATTTTTTGGATAATTGATGGATTTGCATGCAAAAGTGTTTTGTTTATATTTAATGGTGTTGCTTGTTCTTGTTGTTGTCGAGTTACTTACTGTTTTTGTTGTTGTTGCTGTTGCTGTTGCTGTTGCTGTTGTCAAAATGTTTTGTTTGCTCACATGTTGTTGTAAATATTTGTCTTTCGCCTCGTGTTGTTGTTGTTGCTGTTTTTGTCTTTCACGGAAGACCAGAAGAGAAGGAGAGAAAACTGTGTTCGCACCCGATCGAAGGCGAGAGAGAGGGAGAGGAGAACATTATTATTAATGAATTGAGACAAAATTCATGGCAGTTGCATGGTTCTTCGGCATTGTTGTTGTTTTTGTTGTCTCTCTTGTTGCTGCAACGCCTTGCATTTCTCTTGGACGCGGACTTCGTTTAAACGCCTGTCGCACTCAGCGATAACTTCGCAACCCCGGCGCGGCCTCAGCCGGCGGTGGGCAAATCCCGCGGTGGGGGCGACGTGTCGGGCGACGGGGCAGGGGAGGACGCGATAGCTAGGGTGAAGGAAAAGTGGGTTGGGTTGGGCCGGGCTGGATTCGATTGCGTGCGCGCGTCGGCTGCGCATGCGTCGTAAATTGTCTTTGGAAAGTTGTCACTCGCTGTAGATGGCACGCCGACAACAACAGCAACAACAAACACCCCGGCTGCAAGAAAACCAAAGACTGAAAGAAATTAATTGAGCGATTAGATGTCGTGTAGACGTCTCTGGCTCGAGTGTGGCCTGGTTGATGGAGCGAGGGAAATTTCACAGAAACTCCAAATAACTTTCCTCGTTCCTCTACATGGAGTGTTATGTCTGGGTAAGTTGGGTTTGTCTGTGGCACATTTTACTTTTAATAAGGGAGTGCACAGTGATCAGGTCTTTCGAACGAATTAGTGAAATCAAGGAAAAGATTTTCAAAAATGCCAAATTCAAAACGTTGAACACTTAATATTAAAAAAAGTCGAAAAATGTCCAAAAACGAAAACGAAGAAAAAAGCAAAAATTTGTAAAATGTCAAAAAAACTAAAAAGTTGTAAAATAAAAAATGTTGGAAAATATAAATTTTTAAAAATTAATACTCTTAAAATTTTAAGATGTTAATAAGTTAATATTTGAATAAGTAATATTTGAGAAATTTGAAAAAATGAAAAAATTTGAAAAAAATTAAATGAAAAAAAAATAATTTTTTTGAAAAATTCAAAATTTTCCTTATTTCTGAAATTTCCTCTATTTAATTGATTCGCCGCGAATCATCGCAGTCGATGAAATTTCGCCCACTTTTCCTACTTGCAGTAATTTATGGCTCAAGTCATAAACAACAAAATTATTATTGTAAATTAATTTCCCTACATTTCGGCAAATTTCCCCACAAATTACCAGCAAATGCCTGTGGGACATTTTCCTACCGCCCACAACAACAATAAAACCGACAATAGCAACAACAACAACAGCACGCCGATCTGTGGCCCACAAACGGCGAAGAAATTGCAATTTTGCGGCAAATTGACAATTGTTGCTGCGGGCAACGCCGACGAAGGCAGCAGCAGCAGCAGCAACGACTGCGCCGACAATGGAAGCAACAATGGAGCGAACAGAAACAACAACAACAACAGCAGCAGCAGCAGTCGAGCGGATTTGCATTTCCTCATAATTATAATAATTTCCCATTTCATTTGTCCAAATACACCGAGTGGAAGTACACCGGAGCAGAGTGAGGGAGGGCGCGAAAGAGATAGAGATAGAGATAGAGAGAGAGAGAGAGAGAGGGAGCGCGTCAGGGCTGGAGACAAAGGCCTGGACAGGCGACAGTGGCGCCATCTACGGCGCCGCACAACGGCCGAAATGTCGCCATGGCAACTTCGCGACTCCGTTTTCCCACCAACAGCGACAACGACGCCGCCGCCGACATCTCGCTCTCGTTTGGACATCCAGGCGAGCGACGGACATTCGTTGCACAACCGGCGGTCGAGCAGTAAAATTTCCCAAATCGCCAATCGTATTTGGAGGCAGGAACAATAAATTAATTTCGCAATTGTACATTTCCTCCCGGGCGAAATTCGCTTCCATTTCGCCGAGTGTGCGGAAAAATACGATTATTTATATTTTATAGTCGGCTTTGCTTCGGTTTTGCATTCGAATTTTCGTGACAATCAAATTATCGTAAATTATGTGATTCCATTTTTCCCTGCGTTTCGCTTCAATCGCGGCAAATTCAGGCGGCATTCGGTATTTGGTGTTAGTGCTCAGAATCTAACCAAAGGAATTATTACCCTTTAGGAAAACGACGGGTGCTGTTAAATACTTAAATCATTAGTATTACAACATTGAAGTTTCCATTGGTTTCAGTTGAACATTTCCAAGGAAGAGAGATCTGTACTGGAGGCCAAATCTAAAAGCCCCGATTATGAGGTGTTTTCGCGCATTTCTCATTTCCGCGCCAAGAAACACGAAATAAATCCCAATTCCCACAGCGGCCGACGGTTTCGAAACGGCGATAAAAACGCGTTCGCAGGTCGAGATTTGGAGCTCCGATAGAAATGGGCAGCGCGCTACGAAAAATTCCCAACACGCTCCGTGGACCACCCCAAAATGAGAAGTCGCGCCAGCTCCATTTGGGACTGGGCACATTGTCGTTGCTGCTGCTGTTGTTATTGGTTTTTGCGCAGCTGCGACGCACACAACACACACAAGTACAAAAAACCCACATCGATTATCGCGAATTTTATGACGAGAGCAACAGCAACAGATGATCGAAACAGCAAATGACAAGCATTGCAACACATTGCGGCGAGGACGAAACGAGGGGAGACAAGGAGAGAGAGAGAGAGAGAGAGAGATGGGTGCCATGGCAAAAGGAGACAAAAGCTCGCTAATCGATTTTAACCATTTTCGCTGCAATAAATGGAGAATTAGATTCCCATAATGACGACGCAGCAGCCACGGCAGTAACAACTAATGGTCACCAATTACAACAACAATGGTGACCAAAAATCATCACCTTGTTAAGCACGGGAAAGACTCAAGCAACGAACTCTGAAGCGATTGTCGCAGCAACAACAAACACAACAAACCAGAATTAATGTAACAAACGACCAGTAAAAATTCGACGACCACAACAACAACAACAACCGGAGTAACAATAATCGAGCCAATAGCAACAACAATGCAGGCATCCACAACATCAGCCGAAGTAACAACAATGAAATGGAATAGCAACAACAATGGAATGGAATAGCAACAACACTCAAAGCAACAGCAACTCCATTCTTTGCTCTCGACCGAGCTTCAGGCGATTCGCTTCGCTACTTCGTCAGCCCCAGCCGCAGCTCGAGCCGCAGCCGACAACAGTTGGCTGCATTCGAAGCCAAATTGCTGTGCATTTGTGCAGCAATAACAACAATGATAAAAACAAAACAAGGCATCGACAGCATGTTTGACCCAATTTAGGTGTCAGTCGTCGGCGTCGTCGGCACCGCCCGCAGTTGCCGGGGTTACGCGAGGGCGCCTGGAAATGCGTTCGCCGCGGGCCGTGAAGTCGGTGTGAGGCATCGGAAATCGAGAGAGGAGGTGGGAGGGAGGACGACTGGGTGGCCACTGGGAGGACCCCCAGCTCACGACTGGGGGTTGCACTGACTCCGCCGTCGAGAGTCAGTGCAACGAAGGCGGAAGAGCGAGGGCCTCACAGAGGTGAAGAAGGCGATGCCTTTGAAGGCGGAGACGAGGTCATCGAGGGAGGGGAATTATCCGCCGGAGGAGGAGGACGAGGACGAGGAGGATGGGCTTTTCTCCTCGACACTCTACTACTTTCATTCGATGTGCTTTTCGTACGCCTCACCTTCCCGCATTAGACATTCGCTGCCATCCAGCGATCGCTCGCTTTGTTTCGAGGCTTCACCGAGCGTCCCTCAAACAAGGACAGCGGACGATCGATGGTGCAGCAGGGGTGGGGGGAGGCTGTTCGAGTCAGTGATTGCGATGCCCTTTCTGTGTGACAACAACCACGTCGGCAGCGGGAACAGCTGGTCGTCTTGGTGTGATCTCAAAATACGTTTCTGCTGTCGGCCCCGCCGCACCCGCCCGTCTTCCCTGCCGGCCTTCCTTCAGTCACCCAGTGGCTCGAGGTTAAAGTTTATAGCGACGGAGCGACATCAGCCGCACTGCAACAACAACGGGAACATCAGAAACAGCATCTGTTGGCAACATTGTAAACTGTGGCGACGCCGGCTCAGGCTTCGCATCTGCGGATCTTCGCGATCCGAAAGACTTCGGTTGTCTTCGATTTCGGGCTTACAACTTGTCCGTGTTTCGCTGTTGTTATTGTAGTCGATGTGGTTGTTGTTGTTGGATTGCAGATGTTTTTGTTGTTGCCAGCGTTTTGGCCCACATGAACTTGCCCCGAACATGGCCAATGTCCGCTCGAAGCCAAACTCATTGCAGTCAAGCATAATTTATTGGCCCAAAGAAGGGAGGCGAAGGAAAATTGAAAAAGAAGGATATTCAAAAGAGAGAAAAAAGTGGGAAAAATCGCCAGTGAAGAAGACGGAGGAGAAAAAACTCAACTCAAAATCCAAAGATGAATGTGTTTGAGCGAAATTCTTTCACTGCCACGACTGGCGCAGCACAAGGTTTTGGCCATGAACGATTTTGGCCCACTGATGAGGCTGTCTCCTGCAGCCTCTGGCTTCCACGGCGATGCAGAGCGTGAGAAATGCAGCAACACGTTCCTGGGGGCCATGAAGTACTCACGTGTTGTTGCTGTTGCTTCACCACTGGTTGCTGGTCGTAGTTATTTTTGTTTTCCCGAGCTGATGCATGTCTTGTGAACCCTTAGGCCTCGCGATGGTGTCGGCCGTGCACGTTATTTGCATGTAACAAGACCCAAGGGCACCAGCAACAACAACAGCAACCACAGCATCTTGGTCATTAAGTCGGTCTTTTCTATTAGCACTATTTGCAGCTCTGGTGCCTGGATTGAAGTAGGAAATGCTGGTGGAAAGTCGTTGCTCAATGGGTTCGCGTCCTTAGACTTTTTAGGACATTCATCATACAACAACAATCGTTGAGTAACAGCCGTAACAAGAATGAAAACCAATCGTACCATGTTCGGTCGGTTGAGCTCGAGCACTCGAGGCGATCTCATGAAATCGAGCCCTAGTCGCCACTCCAAAGTATATGTGTGTGTGAATTCGTCTGGTTCCTTCCTCCAGTGCTTCAGAGTGAACCTGAACCTGAATGTGCGCCTCACCTACGCACCGGTCTCGCGTTATCTTTTTATCTGCTGGTAATAAACACGGAGAGCTCGTGTTTAATGGACCATATTTGGCATTCATAACTCATAGTGGGCATTGGGATGTTTTATATCCTCATAATCGCACTAAAAAGGTTGTTTATTTACGAGTAACCCGGGACATGTTGTACAAGAGCAACGTATGGCAATCGTTGAGGAGTTATTTTAAATGAAAAATGCGATTACTTTGCACGTAGATTAAAATGAAAAAGGACCGTGGTATGCATTAAACAAACATTATACAGGAGTGTAGAGAAAATGAAAAAGTTTAGAATACGAATAGTTAATTTAAGCTTATGTCGGATGTACTGGAAATAATAATTATTATTTCGAATTACAATTTCGAATTCTCACAAGTGGATCAGTTCACAAACCAAAAGAAGAAATCTGCTCCATCCAATGTCAACGCGAAGACTACCGCAACATGGACATTGATGGAGCGTTCGCCACAAAAGGAGCAACAACAACAAAGGTTTTCCAACAACGTCCTCTCCCACAGGGCCTGGGCCCAAAATTTCACATGTGTGCGCGAGAAGTAAAAGTGTTTTCGTATTGACTCGTATTTGAGAGCAAGGTTTTATTTTATTTTGTCGTAATTGTAAAAATTAAACATTACCAAAGTAAATAATAAATAATTGAGTAAATAGTGAAAAAATAAGTAAATAAGTGCTTGTAAGCGGATTACAACACGACGCATGGAGTGGCCGGAGCCACGAATCTGTGGGTTCGATTTGGAGCCGATCGTCGTGAATTGGCTGCAAATTGATTCGAAATGCCAGCCAATGGAACAGCTGTTGTTGCTGCCACTCGGGCTCGTCTGTTGTAGTTAGTTGGCGTTGTTGTTGGTTGCTTGCTGGCATTGTTCTCGTTGTTGCTGTTGCTGACGCGATCGCGTGGCTGGTATAACATCTGCTACGAGGCATTATGCAATATTCCACAAGTGAAGAATGATCGGGGTTTGTGGGTCGCAGCGCCGGGGCGGGGAAGGGACCGATGGAGCCATGCGGGCCAGCGGGCCAACGGGTCAGTACTTCAAGAAGCCAGATGTAGTGGAAAGAGGGTCAGATCGGCGGATCGGATTGCTCGCAGATTACACCAAAGATCTTCCCAAGCCACGTACTAATGATAAATCTTGTGGCCATCTCTATGAAAATCTCCACCACCACGTTCGCCGTAAGCCAGCCGATGTGGATGGCGATGACTCAGGGATCGATAAAAAAACACGGCCCCATGTTGTCAACGGTTGGGATCTGCATGTGCGTCCAAATAAGTTGTCATCACCCTGGCATTTGGCCAGGATCCAAATCCGAAGCCGAATTCTAATTGGTTTTGTTTTTTACAAATTGACATCAAAACATTCGGGTCTGCGGCGTGTGCGCGGGTTCCTCGTTCGCGTCTGTCAGCCGTTGTGCGAATTGACACAAAATTTGGCGGATGTTGGCCGCTGTGGTGGAATTTGGAGCAACATTGTAATTGATTTGAACAGCGATTTGCTGGTGTGTTGCGCGCGACAACTTTCGTTTTCGCAATTAATAGGCCTGCGGTAATGAGTTCACAGGCGTTTCGCATTTTCAAATCTAGAGACCGTGCGGGGTTGTCGGTAATCGGTACAATGACAAGATTTATTTCGGCGAGAAGTGGTGGAGAATCGTGAATTTCTCTGCACCAAGGGTCGTCTCCCACGCCCTTAAGATAGAGTCAGTCGCCAGACAGAGTACAATAAATTACACGCGAACCCATTAACTGCGCATTACATCGTGTAATTAGTCATGCGAATGTCGGCGCAGGGACGGAAGAAAAGCCGTGCCGAATTCGCAGAATCTTTGCCGAAAATGGACCGTCGTAAAGAATATTTCATCTCGAGAAGACCTCATGTTCGACATGTTGGTCTGGACGGACAGACGCTGGCCGCAGATGGAGCACCGAGCGTTGACAACTGTGCACAGTCAGACCATCCCCAGATGCTGTTCCTACCAGCGTTCTCCCCACCAGCCGAGGGCGAGAGAGATCAGCTCGGATCGTGTCTTTTAGTTAAATCTCGGCGATTACTCAGTGCAATCGTTTCGGTTATCGGATGATAAATACGTTTACATTTGATTAACGTGCACGTAGAATGGAATGCAGACATGTAAACAAATGAGAGAGCAAAGAAGCGAGCAATCGAGGCGTCGTCTTTCATTAGATGGAGCTTCCGGCATGGAGGCAAATTTACTTCGGTCACCAGTGGCGAAGAATGACGTAGAGAACTTATCTCCCGAACAGATAAATATGGAAACTTTCGAAGAACAGGGAAAGTTGGATAAATTCGTTTGCGATCTGTTTCTGAGAATCACTCGATTTCAGTCGACTTTATAACAATTATTCATTAAGTTGGCGTTGTTTTCCTTATAAAGACGTTTCTCTGATTATAATGATTGCAGCCACTTCTCCTGGATCTTGAGGTCATTGACTCTTTCTTCATCACTTCCCTCAACTCAGGGTGCACATTATTCGATCCTCGCCATGATGATCACATCGTCTTGAAAACATGATCCATCACGTGATCTCGAACATTAAGTTGACCCAAAAACGTCTCCTCAGCAAGGCCTAAACCAGAGTTTGAGATCGTCCACCAAAATGCCGCCACCGTATTCATTCCTTTTTGTAGTAGTTCACCTTTTTGTTAAGTTTTACATAAGTCGTTCACCGAAATATGAAACCGAAATGTTGCAATCTCTTAGTGGCCAACAACTTTTTACTCCACATTTATTTTTCGATGCTGAAAATTCTTGCATAATTTTTGCCAGCAAAAATATTTTTTGTTTCTGGCAGAAGATCAAATTTCAATACTTGTTTTTTACTCATTTTGTTTTTTCTCATAATTATCGAATGATTTTATTGTAATTTTTATGGATTATTAGGCAGGCAGTCGGTTTTTGTAATTAATGTTTGTTGTCTTAAGGAAACCTTGAACTCACTATTCGTAGGACCTTTCATTATTTGTATATCGCAATTTTGTATATCGCAATTTAACAAGTTTGCATTAAAACAACTCGGCAAAGGTAGTGCGTGTTTATTGAAGCGTGTTTATTTAATTAGCAATTATCTTCCCAAATAATTACAGTTATCCTTAGCAATGTACTGAAAAATCGACCTCCCGCCAAGTTGAATTTGTTTGAGATACAACCAACAAAAATGAAGCTGAGAAGGTAAATGGAAGAGACCTTTCCAAGGATTGCGAGGGTTCAGGTATGCCACAAAAAAAATATTTTAAAACTCAAAGTTATATGATAAGTTTACAAATTTAATACAAAAATATTGTATATTTCCACATTACATTAAATTGTTGTTTCTCGCAGTGCAATTATTTGCATTATTATGCAATTCCTCGGCTTTAAGCTCTCTTCAAGGTTATCTGAAAGGCAGCAGCACCAACCACAACGACAACTACAACCACTGAAGGTAAAAAGAGCCACAACAAAAACAATCACTCCAGCAAGGAGCAGCAGTGAAAACAAAACTTTATTTCGGCTTTTTATTTTTTGTTGCTGTTGTTGGCACAATTGTTGTTGCTGGGGCCACTGATACCTCCGCCGTCGTCGGCTGCTGTCGGTTGTACAATAAATTGTCGCTGATGGCGGCCACACGATGGCGACTTGGGGCGAGCGCAGCCAAAGCCCGAAAGTGAACCAACCGCCAACAATTGACACAACTTGAGCGATCGCCCGAAATAATCGCCTCTTGATAAACGGTATCAAGACCCGCCAGTTCAACTAAATTGTGGAAAGGGCTGCCCACGAATGATTCACGAGCTGCAGAAGGTCACAGGAACCGCGGAGCGAGAGATGGAAGCTTAGTTTGGCAGAGAAGGTTGACCAACGTCGGGATAAGTAGACTTTATTATTGTTAAGTAGCTTACATTCAGAAAAACGGTATAAGGCCATAAATAATTCATATTGAGTTATGAAATATTGAGTTGAATAATTAAAATGTACTTCCCTTACTTCGAGGTAATGTGAATAAAATTGTAAAAACGTGTGTATTTCTCCCGAATCCCTGTCAAGTCAAAGATACTTTGTAATGACAGTGGGGACGAAACCGAAACGCTCTCCGTACAATGATCAATTTAAAAAATCTACAAGTGCTACCATCAAAGGTGAGCGTGAGGAACGACTACGATATTTTGAAAGGAAAATTGGCCTGAGAACATTTTGTAGGAAATTGACTAAAACCACGTTGATGCCAAGACCATTGAATCCAACAGCGGCCATTGAAGAAAATTCCAAGGCGTTCGCGAGGCGAAGTCGGCGACGATGTCGGAGGCTGAAAACAAACAACGAGCGACAATCAAATATGATTACTCCGCGATTCCGTGAATGAGCCGCCAATCGGGCTGCTGCTGTTGGGGATTCTGTTGCTCCTCGCGTTCTGTTCTTTAAACTGTGAAGAGGTGAGAGGTGTTTTCTTGTTGCAGCCGTAGAATAATTGGAAGCTCGTCGCGGCAATCATGGCCCGAGTCTTGTTAAAACAATTATTTGCGCTGGTCGAGAACCTCGTTCGAGTAGGAGCCACCAGAATCCGCCACTCCAGGAATGTCCAAGACTGCGTTTTCTTCGGCCCGGAATATTTGGAGAGGGTCGATTGGAGGATGGGGAATTTGTTTCGGGTTTCGGCTGGAAAAATAATGCCGACATTGGGAATTTAAATGAATACCGCATATAGGATCTCTCTCCAGGAGGGAAGAAGACGGAGCGAGCCGGATAGAAAGTTAATCTTCGGAAGGCATTTTAATTGAAATGGAGAGAATTGAGCTCCTGAAAAGGCAAACTAGGCGAACGTTTTCTAATCACTCGCTGCAGCGGTAGCTACCGAACGCAGCAGTGGATTGCGCTGGGAGGGGACAGCGAAAGGCTTCTTAGGCAAGCACCGCGCCGTAACGACATGATAAGAACACACGAGGACAGAGTCATTTGTAAGGAGGGTTCTCCGTTCGCGATCCGCACCCTCTGGGCAATCGGCAGCTGTTTAAATCCTGTGTTTGGGTAAAATATTGATTTACTTCATTCACTCAGAACGACATCGCCGACACCCCATCGACACCGGTGTTTGGTTTCACTTTGAGCCCGGTGTGAGTCTAGCGGTTCCTCCCCAGTGTTTGCCTACTGGCAGTGGCGAGCGAACGAGCGACGACTCCAGACACTTTGAATACTTTGTGCCGCCTGCAGCTGGGGGTGCGGAGTGTGCGTGTGGCATTTGGCTTGTTGACCACTCGACGACGCTAGGTGTTTGCATTTTCGGTGAATGCGGAAGCAGCTGTTTATCGACATGGGGACATTTGTGGAGTTTCAAAGCAGTCTTTCCTGCAGTAGCACCTTGCTTCCACGCTGAATGTTGTTCTTGCATTTGAGCCGCGGACTCCAAGACATAAAGTTTCGTCTTCTCTGTCAAATCCTTCCAATCCCTACCCACTCGAGGTGACAACAACAAGAACAAGAAGAACACCAACGCCGGGAGAAACTCAACCAACTCTTCCCGCCTACGCCTTTTGCCCTTACTGCCAAATCAAAAGACTTAAGGAACAAACGCTCTCTTTAACGTCTAAAGTGAAAAATGCACAAATGTCGCCTTTTCTCCGCAAATAACCAACCACCAGTGGAAGATCTTCTTACACTACAACAACATCGACTAAGTCCCCCATCCCATTGCTACCAATTCCAATTGCTCGTCTCTTTCTCTCGCCAAGAAAACGCTTTCATTTTCACAGGCCGCGAAACGCACAATAGCCATTTATTACAGCTTCTGGAGCTGCTACTTTGTGTTGATCGCCGCCAACGAATGCCTCGCTTTATGACGCTAAACCTCTTTCCGTTTTATTTTCGTGCACTTTTTAACATGCTCTCTAAATAGAAGCCGATCCCAGTAAATCTTTCAGCGCTCTTCGCTGCTGAAATAAAAGCAGCCAGCGTCGTAAACAAGCATTTTCGAAATGCGCGGGCGCACGTGGGTCGTGCTGAACGCCGAAAGAAGTCAGCCGGCTTGGATTGAATTGAAACTTCATTTGAAAATGAAACTGAAATGAAAACGAATGCGTCTTTAAGTCCATTGTCGGCAGGCACGAGTTCCCGAGACGGGACGGACCGAGCGAGAGTTCGTGCGATGCTGGGGCAGGTCAAGGTTTCAGTGACGCGCACCCATCGGGAGCGGTAGAGAGGGCAGCAAAGGCGCGTCCCCGGCTCGGATCCTACCCCTTTTCGAAGAGATTTCCTTTCATTTCCAAGGAATTGTTCAGCTAACAATGGACCTCTTTACGTGCTCGGTTCCCGACTCGGTGACACATCACTTGGCCCCCTTCCGATAGTCGAGCCAACACAAGAGCAACTCGCGTCAGAGGACACGCGTACGGAATTAATTGAGTTGTTTTTCGACGAATACCATCATTAAAATTGTCCAGTATCTAAACTGCCAAGGAGAGCGTGAGTGTTCGGCGGTGTTCTTGAATCGTTTCAATTCCGGGAAACTAATGTTATTTAATTGCTGTGTACAGGGAGAACTCGGAAGTCATCAGTCGGGTTTGAAGTTCCAAGGGCTAAATATTCATGAGGATGACTTTAATCTATTTAGGAAGTCCTTTAGATAAGCCATTACTTTTAGAAGTGATCGCAGAACTCAAGGATCTGGTGGCTGATAAGTTGACGATGAGGTTATTATTTCACTTTTCTGAACATCAACCAAAAAACTCAGTATTAAATAAAATATGTGGTGAAATAAAAAATAATAATAATAATAGCATAGAAAACGGAATGCTTAAGCAACAAGCCTAATATTTTCTAATCCTCGACCAAAAATTTCAACTTTCGCCCGCCGATCACCACCCACCTCACGCCGTCCCTTCAATCATGAATAATTGATTGAACTTTGTATCAAATTTAAACTCAATTGTGGTTACAGCAACAATGTTCGTACAACGGCAAAAAACAGAAGAAAACAAGGTATAATAAAAGGTTGAAGTCGATCGACCGCAAAACAAAAAATCACGATGAGCCCGGCGATATTATAAAAAAATGTTTCTGTACTTCGTTGTTTTGTTGGTTGTTTTTGCATTTTGTTGTTAATAAATGAATAAGTACCGCTGAATTCAATACATTTTCTGTGGTATTCCTGAGCTATCATGTTTACATATTTACATGCATGAATAAGTGTCTTAATTATTAGTTAAGACTGCGGCACCTCGCCAGCAACTCATGCACACACACATGCCTACATTGTAAATGTATGATTATATATCGTGGCGCGCTCGGCGAACTATAATTTCATGAATTTCATTTATTTTTCACTTTCGCTCGACTTGACTTCGGCTCCCATCCACAGCACAAGAAACATGCGCTTGTACTTGAGCCTTGATCTCGACTTGCCTGTAACATTGATGAGGGTCTTTTGCAAAAACGAAAAAAAAAAAAATTACAAAAAAGCACAGATTTTGCTGTTGTTGTTTCTGCGGTATCTCTTACCACGTTCATACATGTCTTCATTTAATTATATTAAAAATCCCCCATTGACAGTTGATTGAGACGTTGTTGCTCTTGTTACCAATGTTGTTGGTGATGTTTCTGCTTATGGATTTCGCAAAGAGGTGTCTCGGGTCCTCATCGGAAACAAATGTGCATAATTTCGCTGCTGACAATTTGACATCGACGATGCTTCTTTGCCGCCAAAGTGTGCCGAAGTGAACGGTGCACGTTAAGGGTTTGACAACTGGACATGGGCAGGGATTTGAATTGCGGTATTAACCCAGTTACGTCCGAGGCGCACTTGGCGACAGGTCAGCTCAGCCACAGCTTCTGACGCTGCCCAGTCGCCCTTGGAAGCTGCGTTGGGTCCGGACGAAAGACTCAAGCGACAAACTCGTGTCTCTCCCCAAGCCATTCAATTAACATTCCTTTTCGATTCGTTCGCTCCGGAGAGATTTCCTTCATTTTTCGTACGCCGCATTATTTACACGGCAAATGACACCACACGCTGTTTCCGGAGCCCTGGAGGCGGGCGAGTGCGGCTTCGAAAGCGAGCCTCCGAGGAGCCCGGGAACTGCCCTGAGGCCTACGCAGGGTCCGAGGTCGGCCGCCTGCCGTCTGGACGGCCGGCCCGCGATCAATGTCGTAATTTGCGGATCTGATTAAAAATTCTCTACAGCCATTTCTCCGGTGACCGCAGCGCTAACAAATGGCCCGGTCCGGTCGATCGATCGATCGGTCTGTCGGTCGGTCTGTCGATGGATCGCAGGCTTATCGTTGGCCAGAAACGGCTCTGTGGTGGCCAAACACGAAAACGAAATCGAAATCGAAATTTATGCAGCCAGGACGCTGTGGGATTCCCGCCGGTGCCGTTATTTTCTGTCGCTGCGAACTGTGAGAATTGTGGTAATTATTTATGAAGTTTTCGAGGTCCCATTCAGTGTCCGTTTAGGAAGCGCGCGCGATGCTCCCATTGATAAGCGGCCTGTGTCTGCGGATGGGTCTGCGCCTTGCCGTATGCAATTATATTCGTCGTAGCGTGCTTATCGCCAGCTTTTCATTTTCAATAGCGATTTCACTCGCCGTGCGTTTGGCTCCCAGGCCGTCGCAGTCTTCTTCTTCCTGTGTGTCATTCTGTCTCCTAACTCCTTGTTTGGCGATCCTTCCTTGCCTTTCCGCCCACGGGGCTCCGCTCGTCCTCTGGTCCGCGGTCGAATGGGCAGCTCCGTCCATTCGCCTGTCCACCTCTTCAATTCCTCCGAAATCTCTCCAGCCAGCCTGTGTTCACCTTCGTACGATTCTCCGCCGCTCCCCAACCGCCTCGTCGATTGTCTGCCGTCTTCGTCTGGTGCCGCTCGACTCTCGCGGCCCTCTTCTCCAGCCGATGTCGATTTCTTCGATCATCGGAGTCTTTATCCATTTCTCCGTGTTCGCTCGGTTTATCCACATTCATACGCATATTTACGCTAATTGATATATCGCCGCTTGCGATCAATCGATGTTTCCTTCTCTCTCTCTCTCTCTCTCTCGCGGTTGGCCGTCCGTCCGATCGTTCGATCGGTTGACATTTCTTTTGCTTTTGTTTGGCCAGCAAGTGCACCGCTGCTTTTGTTGTTGTTGTCGTTGTTCCAGCAACGGCCAATATTGGAAATGCAGAATACGCTCGGTTACCATAATAAAAACACCAAATAAACAAGAAAACCACAGCATCGACACCAAAATTAACATCCACGAAAAAAGTGAAACTTTTTCATGCATTCATTCTTTCATACAAAATAAATAAATAGCAGCATCGCGTTGGTTGTTGGAATTTTTATATTTATTTATTTACGAAAAATTATTGCACGCTCTGTGCGCTTCGATGCGCAGTTATATTTATTGGCGTGGAGTTTATGGTGCGAATGAAATAATTGAAAACTTACAGATTTCTGAAATTTATTCCATAAGTATGATTTAATAGTTTTCGTGATTTCATATACTTCAGTCGTTGCGTTTTTAATCGGCAATTGCGTTAAACAATCCACCTTTAAAAATCCTTCTCTGCCTTAATCTTTCGCTTTGCGTTGCTTTCGGTTGATGAATTATTTTCAGTTTCCCGAATATTTGCTCAACCTCAGTCGGGTTCGTTGACTAAGTCTTCTGTTTTTCCCTCAAAATGCATCAAATGCATTTCGTAAACACCGCTCTTCGGCTTGCCTTCACTTTCGCACCCAAGTGCAGTTTAGCGCGCAAATCCGTCTGTCCGTCGACTGTCCGGTTGTCTGTCAGCTTGTCTGTCTCTCGGGCCGCACGTCGAACTCCAACGATCGAGGAGTGTCTGTGCCGAGCCACGTATGCAACGCTCGCCCGCCTCAATTGATTAATTGACTGATTTTGTGTGTCGAAGACTCCGGCGAAGGCTTGACTCATGCGCTCCAGCCCCCGACCATCCCACCGGCTCCAAAGGCTGTCGGCTTTAATTTCGTTTGTTGCAGACATCATGTCGCTGCCGAGGTTTTTGTTTTAAATGTTTTACCGTTGTTATTGTTGCTACAGCAGTTGTTGGATTTACATACGTTTGTTAAGTAAGATTTCCGATGCAACGCAAATTGATGACTTTTTGATCGACATGGTAATTTTTCGGGTTAATTGTATTTCAATTTCCATTTTAATTTCTTTCGGCAGCGCGCTCGCTGAACGGTCGCCAAATGCAAGGCGGCTGTCAATGGCGGTAATGATGCCGATGCTGTCGCTGATGATGTTGACGATGATGATGATGATGATGACGTTGCACTTTTTGTAGTTGCACGTTTTGTTTTCCCGACTATTTAAAGTTGTGCCTTTTGCGAATAGAGGCTGGTTAGCTGGAAACACTCCCATTTTTAGACTTCCGCCTCCACGCCCCCTGTGAGAGGCCTGGCCGCCGTCCGCCGTCCGCCTGCATTCGAGTGATTGCTTAATAACTGTTTGCGAGTTTCTGTTGACTCACGTTTTTTAGCCCTTTTCTTTGTCCACCCTTTTCATGGCTCGCCGTGCTCTTGTCGACTTCATGTCGCGTTTGCCTGCTAATTAATGAATCTGATCCACTCCTATCCAATCCAATCCCATGGGATGTGATCCTAGGATTCGTTCTTTCGCGGTGTGGTTTATTTTTATCGGACCTGCTCCGAACCGCATGGCATTATCTTGCGAACGGCCTTGGTGCAAATAAATATAATTTATTCCACTGTGTTAACAGTTTCTTTGTATTCTTAAGCACTTGCTTACATTTTTAAGATCACGAATCACTTCGTGTATTGTTGCTGTTTTGCTGTTGTTGTTGCTGCGAAACCCTGCTCATAGCCTTCGTGTGGGTTTCGTTAATGGCCGAATCCTGCTGTTGTTCTCTGCCATCTAGTTGTTTTATTTCTGATAAGTGGTAATTATTCGTTCGTTGCTTTAACATGACTTCTTTGCACGTTTATTTCGAAAAACCCTGCTTCAGCAATTTTGTTATCCATAAATTACAGTTCAGGGCGTTCGCGTCCTTTTTGCCTACGACCAGATATTGAAATTGAAACTGATTTACAGTCGCAATTGAATATTAATTTGTTGTTTTTAATAACATAACGTAACATAACGTAAAAGATAGATTGGGACAATTTATTTTTCATTTGTAGCACCCTGTACCAGAAACGGTTTTAACATTGTATGTTTGCGTCCCATAACAGGATGCTGTTAATTAATTTTTTCTGGTAATAACTTAATTTACAATAATGTGATATTTGAGAATTGAGTAACTTTTTCTAATTTTGGTATTTGTTCCACAATTTAAAAAAAAGCTTTTTTTACTTTTAAGTACCAAGTGCACTCCTACATATTGTTACGTTCTTTACCTCTAGTATAAAAGCACTTTTAGTCTGAAATCTTGTAACATCCTCGATAGTATAGTGGTTAGTATCCCCGCCTGTCACGCGGGAGACCGGGGTTCAATTCCCCGTCGGGGAGGTATTGTAAACATACTTTTTTTTTTTGGTATTTGTAAATAATGTTTTACATACAATTTATTATAGATGACTTTTTATTTTGTAATTATTTATCATTTTGATAAAAATTTTATACATTTTTAATCCGCGTTTTTAATGCACAGTAACATTACATAGTGACGATACATGAAATAAATATAAATCTGAGGGGTAAATATAAAATCATTTATATTATTTTAGGGGTCCTCGGGAACGACTGTGACTTTAAACTGCTTCAAACCACGATAGATAGTAATATCCAAGCTCTTGCTGTTATCCATTAGCGCATCATAAACGTCCGCGGAGTTCTTTATCGGCTTTTGATTTATGTGGGTAACAATATCACCAGGAACAAGGCCTCCTCTGTACATGTCAATTTAATTTAAATTATTTCCTGATTTTTTCATTTAATTAACACTTACGTATGCGCTGGTGACCCGACTATAACCTTCCAGACTAATACTCCGTGGGTAACCTGGTCCGGAACGTTTTGGCTACGGCTTCTCAATTCACACAAAATGTCTGGTGTAAGTGATAGCATTGTGATGCCCATGTACCTTCTACTAGGATAGCCAGACTTCCCTGTTGTTCCTTTACTCCGTCTTTCCGAGGCACGTTGCAGAAAGATCTTAACGTAGTCAATGGGTATCGCAAAGCTGATGCCTGCCGTTACCTTCATACTATTTACTCCTATTGCCTCACCATCCAGATTGACTAGGGGTCCTCCCGAATTGCCGAATGTGATAGCAGCATCTGTTTGAATGTAGTTTATATCACGATGGCGCAGACCCAACTCTTGTGATGGCCGCTGCGTGGAGCTGACTACTCCTGCAGTTACAGTATTACTTAGTGCTAATGGGCTGCCTAGCGCTACAACCCATTCTCCGGATCGCAAAGTCGACGAATGTCCCAATTTCATGACTGGGAGGTCATGGCATTGTATTCGCACAGTGGCCAAGTCTGATGTCTGATCGACTGGTTGTAATTCTTGTTCTGGAACGCTTCAAAATAACGCAAAGGTGTACCATTTCGTCGGTGTATATTCAATAACAAATGCAACTTATTTATATATCGCAGGGCCTTATTATTCTTTAAAAAATTTGGCAAAGATATGAGCTCGCAGAAAAAATAAATTTTACCGAAAAAAATAAAATTTCAATAACAGCTGTTAGAGTTACGAATGTCTAGAGTTGCCGATTTAGTAATTTTAAACTAATTTAATAACTCCGGCATTTTCCTACTTACACTAAACAAATTCATCAATGGTTATTTTTTGGACAATTGTAGATTATAAGTTATTTGATATAGTTACCAAATATGTTTCTTTAATGTTTTATTTATGTTACTATCACGAAAATGCAACTCTGTTATGTTATATGTGTAGTAAGATGTAATTTAATGATATATTTACACGAATATATATTTTATATTCATTTATTAATGTCAAATTTAAGAATGCATTGCAATTCGTATATTATTTTACATATATCAAAAAACCTAAGATAAATGTTAAGGTTTTTGCTTCTGTGGGAGAAAAACAGTGTTGGCAATACTGTACACTTCTCTTTGAATCTCTCAATTTGACAAATGAACACAATTCTGTAGAGCTTACATTTATTTAGAAAATGTCATTGGCACTGTGAAGTTGTGTTAGCGTTTCGTGAGGCTACGCGAAAGGGAAACTTTAATAATTATTTCTTGCCGAATCATAACAAATATAAAATCTAACGGCGCCAAACACGAGCCTAGGCTCGCGTGCGCAGTCAAATCGGACGTCATGGAGGTGTTCCAAACGGATAATTATTACATATTCGTGAAACGCGAGAAGAGTTTATGGTGACATCGTACCACGGCGGAATTTACATTGAAAGCAGGTAAATCATAAACAATAAACGGGCCGAAAGCTAAACAAAGACTATCAACAAATCATTAGATAATATAGTGTTGCGCAAAAACAAAAGAAAGAAAACGAAACGACTGAAAGTCGCAAAATTCACGTATTTGCAGACGGGATCGATTGCTCCAATGATTCGGTCACTGCCCTGACATGAGTCAAAACTCGATTCTAATCGAGTTTTGACTCATTTTTCGTTTTTCGATTTCGATAGCTTCATTCCATTGTTTATTGTTAAACGTGCTACGAAAGTTCCTTATCTTGACTGGAGTACCAAGCGACGTGAGGCGGTGCTCACTATATATACATAATTGCCATCTACTTTCGTACGTTACCCAGTTTCTGGACATGACAGAACCCCTCTCTATCCAATGTCAAGGGTGTTGCTTGGGGGCGTTCTTGCAAGTCGAGAGCTAGCAGCGAGAATGGGTTTCATGTTGTGTATTATTTTAGTCTATCTGACCGAACTGTGATATAATATGCGCTGCAAAACATATCCGCATTTATTATGCTTCTGTTTTCCTTGTTTTTGCTTTGCGCATATGTTTTTTCACTTACTCCCAGCTTTTCGCTAATGGCGTTTGTTTACAAACGACTGTTGTTCACGTTTCCTCTTAAATAATGAAGAGACTTATGAATATTCAGATTAACTCGAGAAAAATACGGTTGTCTAGACGTTATCAATGCCCGAATTAAATATTAATTGCTGGTATAAATGTTGACACTAAAGGGGCGATTAATTAGTAAATCGAATAAATATATTATCCCAATTATGTGATTTAGTAATGTCTTATACTTGATCTCAAAAAATATTGACTTGATTAATTGTTCATGCGAAATTGCTTCATATTTTATTTATAGACAAGGAGATTCAGATTTCTAAAGAAATGTATCATCCTTAATCAACATATTCGGTATATTTTATTTTGAACATTTCATTAAGGCCGGCAAAAAATCCCGACTAAGTAAATAAATCAAAATCTTATTTATGCCTTCAATGTCTCAAAGAGAAGGAGGAAATATAAGATATATTTTTAATGAGTTGGACAAGTTTGTGCTATCCTGCATTGACTATAAATATGTTAGAAACACAAACAAACACGCCTGCTAGCTGAAGGCTGTCGTAAAGTTTCTTTGATTTTCTATTGAAACAGTCAGGACACGTTTCGCTGAATGGACGTTCGACTTTTAGTTCTCCTCGGAAAAATATATTAACATGGATGTGAGTGTCTGTAGAGAACTTACTAATATTTTGCCAGGTACAGATGATTGACATTGGTTTTCACGTTTTCCTGGAGCTCACTGTAGAGATGAAACGTGTTCTTCTGAACCTTTGAATAAATAAGTCAAACATTTTTTGACACACACGCGTGGAATACAAACAAAGAATACTAACAAATGTTCAAACAAGAATACCAAGGTGGAATGAGAATACTTTTTTTGCCATACAAATTTGAAAACTTAAGCTATGAAATATTTGCTTAATTGACCAATTTTCTCAAAATGTCGACGTCCGGAACGGAAAAATCAAAATCAGGCGGGTCCTTTCATGTTTTGTATTAATATGGTGAAAGGTATTGCATCAAATGTTCCTTTCATGAAGACCTTTCGAGTCCCATCGGTCAAATTGCTCAATAAAAATGCAATTTTCTATTCATTGCTCATGCATTACGTTTTATTTATAGATCTAACTCTTGTCTACACGCTAACTTTCTATTTCTCGAAATGTCTGAAAAGGATAATCGTCTTTGTAACTCACACTCCTTGGTCACGGACAGTCTAGTCTCCAATGCATTCATTAAGTAGGTTTGGTTTAAATACGTTTCACCTGTCACAGGTCGAACTTTCTATTCTTGAACTATTTTCATTTCTGACTCTAGACACACAATTTATTTTTTTATTTCTAATTATAACCGATATAGTTTACTAATTACTGCTTTTCTATGTCCTGATAGTTTTTGTTACCTTTCGATAATGGTAATTGATTTTTATTCCTCTAGACAGCACGAGAGGCTCATTCATGGTTTTTATTCATTTTGCTGGTTGTCATAATAAATATTAAGAAGAGAAAACTTTTGCTTTTAATACACCGAGAAATGACGTTTCTTTAAAATTGTAGAGAAGACAAAAAGATAAGATAAGAATTCTGTTTCTTTTATAGAACTTGTGTGGAACTCTGGTTGATTCACTCGAAACCCGGTCATAAATTAAATTGCATACCGCGACCTGAGTTTCTTTCTTTTCCATAGTAGATTTCCTAGCATAGGTCATTCAAGGGGAAAAAACTTGGAACTAGTCCTTCAATGCTTTAAATTATAGAGCAGAGTCAAAATAAAATCAATATAACAACAATATAAAACAAAGCACAGAAAACAAAGTCAAGGATATGTTAGAACCACGGCGGATTTTGTGTCAACACTTGCAAATAGCCAGTTGTGAAAATCAAGATTTATTAGTCATGTCCATAAATAAACTATAGATCTTGTAGCGATAACCTTAACTTCATAAAGGAAACGCTTCTGTAGTTTACGTTTCTGAAGTCTGTTGTAAATTTATTTCAAATTGGATAACCATCACTAAAACTATCCAACCTTCAAAATCAGACAGACCACGCCAAGAACACCATCACACACGAATGAACTCCCCACATGAGGACCCACTGCGGGCATGAAAGCTTCTCTAATTGCCACACTTTACTGAATCCAACCCCTGTTATTGAATTATGTCCGTTCTATTATTCATAGTTATTGTCGCCTGTCAGAATAATTTTTTGTTTTTAGATTAATTTCATATAATTGATATATTTATTTATATGCTTTTATATTTCCAAGACGCGTATTTACCATTGGAATCTAAGTAGAATTTTACCATTTAAGGATTTTTTCTCTTAAAGTGATTCCCAGTCTGTATGCTATTTGCCTTTCAGTCCGGGCTGTCTGAATGTCCTCACGTGACCAAATGTAAATTTCATTCTCTCTCCGCTCCGTCTGCGGATGGACCAAGCCACTTTTGCTACTACGGAAATGACTCTATCGTTTTTCACTTTGAATCTTCGAGCTACAAATGCACAAACAAGAAATGCTTTGTATGTTTTTCTTATTTATTTCTCCCTCTTTTGGGGCTTCATCGGACTCCTCAAGTAGTTCGTGCAAATCTCATACTGTGGAAAATTCACTGACACAGGACGTTTTGGAATGTTTACGATAAATATATGGATTGCTTTCAACCAAATATGATAGGATTGTTGTTTTCTCCATCTGCATTGTTTTTGTTTGATTGAAGCGAGGTGAGAGAAAATCGATGCATACATAACGTGTTTGTCTGTCAGTAGCCAGTAAATATTTGATCAAACATGAATTTATTTTCGTCGAGTCACGTCGTCTCATCTTTCGAAGCCCAGGAAGTGTTTTGCCAGAGACTGTTAAATGATTCGAAAGGGAACACGGAACGGGATGCAGATATTTTTTTGTTAGGAAATCACATATTAGAAGTTATTGAATAATATGAAACCATTTCTTTCAAAGTGAAATCTGTTTCAATATTACATGATCGAGGACCTTATAAAAATTAACGTTAGTTTTTGTTTAGCGAAGAAAAGTTTTGTACACTTATCCCGATTACTATTTCCAGGATAAAACATGGATATTACCAATGTTAATTATGTAGAGACGGAGCAAATCCTTTCCTTCCGTCATCATCAACTGTCGTTTACACAGGTGTGAGGATTAGTACCTATTTATAAGAGCCAACCGGGTTACAAATATCGGCCGCCACCACGTCTAGACAGAGGTAACAATTTTTGCAACATATGCCATTATGTAGTAATAACTGTCTTCCGAATTTTTTCAGGTGAACAAGAGACTCACGAGACGTTTGAAAAGTCTTTAACAATGTCCCCGTGTTACCATAATAAAAACACAAAATAAACAAGCGAAACACAACATCGATACCAAAATTAACATCAACGAAAAAAGTAAAACTTTTTCATGCATTCTTTCATACAAATAAATAAATAGCAACATCGCGTTGATTGCTGGAATTTTTATATTTATTTATTTACGAAAAATTATTGCACGCTCTGTGCGCTTCGATGCGCTGTATGAAATGGATTAGTATGATTTAATAGTTTTCGTGATTTCATATACTTCAGTCGTTGCGTTTTTAATCGGCAATTGCGTTAAACAATCCACCTTTAAAAATCCTTCTCTGCCTTAATCTTTCGCTTTGCGTTGCTTTCGGTTGATGAATTATTTTCAGTTTCCCGAATATTTGCTCAACCTCAGTCGGGTTCGTTGACTAAGTCTTCTGTTTTTCCCTCAAAATGCATCAAATGCTTTTCATAAACACCGCTCTTCGGCTTGCCTTCACTTTCGCACCCAAGTGCAGTTTAGCGCGCAAATCCGTCTGTCCGTCGACTGTCCGGTTGTCTGTCAGCTTGTCTGTCTCTCGGGCCGCACGTCGAACTCCAACGATCGAGGAGTGTCTGTGCCGAGCCACGTATGCAACGCTCGCCCGCCTCAATTGATTAATTGACTGATTTTGGGTGTCGAAGACTCCGGCGAAGGCTTGACTCATGCGCTCCAGCCCCCGACCATCCCACCGGCTCCAAAGGCTGTCGGCTTTAATTTCGTTTGTTGCAGACATCATGTCGCTGCCGAGGTTTTTGTTTTAAATGTTTTACCGTTGTTATTGTTGCTACAGCAGTTGTTGGATTTACATACGTTTGTTAAGTAAGATTTCCGATGCAACGCAAATTGATGACTTTTTGATCGACATGGTAATTTTTCGGGTTAATTGTATTTCAATTTCCATTTTAATTTCTTTCGGCAGCGCGCTCGCTGAACGGTCGCCAAATGCAAGGCGGCTGTCAATGGCGGTAATGATGCCGATGCTGTCGCTGATGATGTTGACGATGATGATGATGATGATGACGTTGCACTTTTTGTAGTTGCACGTTTTGTTTTCCCGACTATTTAAAGTTGTGCCTTTTGCGAATAGAGGCTGGTTAGCTGGAAACACTCCCATTTTTAGACTTCCGCCTCCACGCCCCCTGTGAGAGGCCTGGCCGCCGTCCGCCGTCCGCCTGCATTCGAGTGATTGCTTAATAACTGTTTGCGAGTTTCTGTTGACTCACGTTTTTTAGCCCTTTTCTTTGTCCACCCTTTTCATGGCTCGCCGTGCTCTTGTCGACTTCATGTCGCGTTTGCCTGCTAATTAATGAATCTGATCCACTCCTATCCAATCCAATCCCATGGGATGTGATCCTAGGATTCGTTCTTTCGCGGTGTGGTTTATTTTTATCGGACCTGCTCCGAACCGCATGGCATTATCTTGCGAACGGCCTTGGTGCAAATAAATATAATTTATTCCACTGTGTTAACAGTTTCTTTGTATTCTTAAGCACTTGCTTACATTTTTAAGATCACGAATCACTTCGTGTATTGTTGCTGTTTTGCTGTTGTTGTTGCTGCGAAACCCTGCTCATAGCCTTCGTGTGGGTTTCGTTAATGGCCGAATCCTGCTGTTGTTCTCTGCCATCTAGTTGTTTTATTTCTGATAAGTGGTAATTATTCGTTCGTTGCTTTAACATGACTTCTTTGCACGTTTATTTCGAAAAACCCTGCTTCAGCAATTTTGTTATCCATAAATTACAGTTCAGGGCGTTCGCGTCCTTTTTGCCTTATTGAGTACGGCCAGATATTGAAATTGAAACTGATTTACAGTCGCAATTGAATATTAATTTGTTGTTTTTAATAACATAACATAAAATACGTAAAAGATAGATTGGGATAATTTATTTTTCATTTGTAGCACCCTGTGCCAGAAACGGTTTTAACATTGTATGTTTGCGTCCCATAACAGGATGCTGTTAATTAATTTTTTCTGGTAATAACTTAATTTACAATAATGTGATATTTGAGAATTGAGTAACTTTTTCTAATTTTGGTATTTGTTCCACAATTTAAAAAAAAGCTTTTTTTACTTTTAAGTACCAAGTGCACTCCTAAATATTGTTACGTTCTTTACCTCTAGTATAAAAGCAGTTTTACTCTAAATTGTTGTAACATCCTCGATAGTATAGTGGTTAGTATCCCCGCCTGTCACGCGGGAGACCGGGGTTCAATTCCCCGTCGGGGAGGTACGTCCTTTTTTTATTTTTTGGATTTGTAAATAATGTTTTACATACAATTTATTATAGATGACTTTTTATTTTGTAATTATTTATCATTTTGATAAAAATTTTATACATTTTTAATCCGCGTTTTTAATGCACAGTAACATTACATAGTGACGATACATGACATAAATATAAATCTGAGGGGTAAATATAAAATCATTTATATTATTTTAGGGGTCCTCGGGAACGACTGTGACTTTAAACTGCTTCAAACCACGATAGATAGTAATATCCAAGCTCTTGCTGTTATCCATTAGCGCATCATAAACGTCCGCGGAGTTCTTTATCGGCTTTTGATTTATGTGGGTAACAATATCACCAGGAACAAGACCTCCTCTGTACATGTCAATTTAATTTAAATTATTTCCTGATTTTTTCATTTAATTAACACTTACGTATGCGCTGGTGACCCGACTATAACCTTCCAGACTAATACTCCGTGGGTAACCTGGTCCGGGACGTTTTGGCTACGGCTTCTCAATTCACACAAAATGTCTGGTGTAAGTGATAGCATTGTGATGCCCATGTACCTTCTACTAGGATAGCCAGACTTCCCTGATGTTCCTTTACTTCGTCTTTCCGAGGTACGTTGCAGAAAGATCTTAACGTAGTCAATGGGTATCGCAAAGCTAATGCCTGCCGTTACCTTCATACTATTTACTCCTATTGCCTCACCATCCAGATTGACTAGGGGTCCTCCCGAATTGCCGAATGTGATGGCAGCATCTGTTTGAATGTAGTTTATATCACGATGGCGCAGACCCAACTCTTGTGATGGCCGCTGCGTGGAGCTGACTACTCCTGCAGTAACAGTATTACTTAGTGCTAATGGGCTGCCTAGCGCTACAACCCATTCTCCGGATCGCAAAGTCGACGAATGTCCCAGTTTCATGACTGGGAGGTCATGGCATTGTATTCGCACAGTGGCCAAGTCTGATGTCTGATCGACATCCTCAACTATGCCGGGGAAAGTGCGTCCATCGGAGAGTTTCACCTGCACCATAGTATGAGGTTTGTTTATCACAACGTGAGCATTTGTCAGGATCAGTCCATTTGAATCGATTATGAACCCTGACCCATTGGAGGCAGTTACGGGCTGACCGGTGTAGTAATCGAAATGCCGGGTGTCTTTGATTTCAATGTAAACTACGGATGAAGCACACACATCGACAACGTCCGCAATAAAGTTGTACTGTTTCCGGCGTCCACTCAATGAGTTTAAAGTCTTGGCAGCTACACTAGGGAGCAGGTCATCGCGGTATTTGTACAACGCATAGCTACAAAGAGTAGCAATGGTTAGGCCAGACAAGAATCCATGCGACTTCTTTCCTCCGTCAGATTCATTCCGCTGTTTCTCCGATTGGCTGGATTTCTGGTAGTAATTCTTGTTCTGGAGCGCTTCAAGATGACGCAAAAGTGTACCATTTCGTCGGTGTATATTCAATAAGAAATGCAACTTATTTATATATCGCAGGGCCATATTATTCTTTAAACAAATTGGCTAATATGTGAACTCGCAGAGAAAATAAATTTCACCGAAAAAAATAAAATTTCAATAACAGCTGTTAGAGTTACGACTGACCAGAGTTGCCGATTTAGTAATTTTAAACTAATTTAACAGGGGTCCTCCCTAATTGCCGAATGTGATGGCAGCATCTGTTTGAATGTAGTTTATATCACCAACAGTTGTGATGGCCGCTGCGTGGAGCTGACTACTCCTGGAGTTACAGTATTACTTAGTGCTAATGGGCAAAGTCGACGAATGTCCCAGTTTCATGACTGGGGGGTTATGGCATTGTATTCGCACAGTGGCCAAGTCTGATGTCTGATCGACATCCTCAACTATGCCGGGGAAAGTGCGTCCACCGGAGAATTTCATCTGCAGCAGGGTATGAGGTCTGTTTATCACAACGTGAGCATTTGTCAGAATCAGTCCATTTGAATCGATTATAAACTCTGACCCACTGGAGGCAGTTACGAGCTGACCGGTATGGTAATTGAAATTACGGGTGTCTTTGATTTCAATGTAAACTACGGATGAAGCACACACATCGACAACGTCCGCAATGAAGTTGTACTGTTTCCGGCGTCCACTCAATGAGGTTTTAGCAGCTACACTAGGGAGCAGCTCATCGCGGTATTTGTACAAAGCATAGCTACAAAGAGTAGGAATGGTTAGGCCTGACAAGAATCCATGCGACTTCTTCCCTCCGTCAGATTCATTCTGCTGTTTTTCCGATTGGCTGCATTTCTGGTAGTAATTCTTGTTCTGGAACGCTTCAAAATGACGCAAAGGTGTACCATTTCATCGGTGTATATTCAATAACAAATGCAACTTATTTATATATCGCAGGGCCTTATTATTCTTTAAAAAATTTGGCTAAGATATGAACTCGCAGAAAAAATAAATTTTACCGAAAAAAAATAAAATTTCAATAACAGCTGTTAGAGTTACGAATGACTAGAGTTGCCGATTTAGTAATTTTAAACTAATTTAATAACTATGGCATTTTCCTACCTACACAAAATAAATTCATAAATGGTTATTTTTTGGGCAATTGTAGATTATTAGTTATTTTATATAGTTACCAAATACGTTTCTTTAATGTTTTATTTATGTTACTTTCACGAAAATGCAACTCTGTGATGTGGTCTGTCAGTGTTGGCAATACTGTACACTTCTCTTTGATTCTCTCAATTTGACAAATGAACACAATTCTGTAGAGCTTACATTTATTTAGAAAATGTCATTGGCTCTGTGAAGTTGTGTTAGCGTTTCGTGAGGCTACGCGAAAGGGAAACTTTAATAATTATTTCTTGCCGAATCATAACAAATATAAAATCTAACGGCGCCAAACACGAGCCTAGGCTCGCGTGCGCAGTCAAATCGGACGTCATGGAGGTGTTCCAAACGGATAATTATTACATATTCGTGAAACGCGAGAAGAGTTTATGGTGGCATCGTACCACGGCGGAATTTACATTGAAAGCAGGTAAATAATAAACAATAAACGGGCCGAAAGCTAAACAAAGACTATCAACAAATCATTAGATAATATAGTATTGCGCAAAAACAAAAGAAAGAAAACGAAACGACTGAAAGTCGCAAAATTCACGTATTTGCAGACGGGATCAATTACTCCAATGATTCGGTCACTGCCCTGACATGAGTCAAAACTCGATTCTAATTATTTGAAGGGTAGTCTCGTTTTTCGATTTCGATAGCTTCATTCCATTGTTTTATTGTTAAACGTGCTACGAAAGTTCCTTATCTTGACTGGAGTACCAAGCGACGTGAAGCGGTGCTCACTATATATACATAATTGCCACCTAATTTCGTACGTTACCCAGTTTCTGGACATGACAGAACCCCTCTCTATCCAATGTCAAGGGTGTTGCTTGGGGGCGTTCTTGCAAGTCGAGAGCTAGCAGCGAGAATGGGTTTCATGTTGTGTATTATTTTAGTCTATCTGACCGAACTGTGATATAATATGCGCTGCAAAACATATCCGCATTTATTATGCTTCTGTTTTCCTTGTTTTTGCTTTCCGCATATGTTTTTTCACTTACTCCCAGCTTTTCGCTAATGGCGTTTGTTTACAAACGACTGTTGTTCACGTTTCCTCTTAAATAATGAAGAGACTTATGAATATTCAGATTAACTCGAGAAAAATACGATTATCTAGACGTTATCAATGCCCGAATTAAATATTAATTGCTGGTATAAAAGTTGACACTAAAGGGGCGATTAATTAGTAAATCGAATAAATATATTATCCCAATTATGTGATTTAGTAATGTCTTATACTTGATCTCAAAAAATATTGACTTGATTAATTGTTCATGCGAAATTGCTTCATATTTTATTTATAGACAAGGAGGAGAGCAAAAAATCCCGACTAAGTAAATAAATCAAAATCTTATTTATGCCTTCAATGTCTCGAAGAGAAGGAGGAAATATAAGATATATTTTTAATGAGTTGGACAAGTTTGTGCTATCCTGCATTGACTATAAATGTGTTAGAAACACAAACAAACACGCCTGCTAGCTAAAGGCTATCATAAAGTTTCTTTGATATTCTATTGAAACAGTCAGGACACGTTTCGCTGAATGGACGTTCGACTTTTAGTTCTCCTCGGAAAAATATATTAACATGGATGTGAGTGTCTGTAGAGAACTTACTAATATTTTGCCAGGTACAGATGATTGACATTGGTTTTCACGTTTTCCTGGAGCTCACTGTAGAGATGAAACGTGTTCTTCTGAACCTTTGAATAAATAAGTCAAACATTTTTTGACACACACGCGTGGAATACAAACAAAGAATACTAACAAATGTTCAAACAAGAATACCAAGGTGGAATGGGAATACTTTTTTTGCCATACAAATTTGGAAACTTAAGCTATGAAATATTTGCTTCATTGACCAATTTTCTCAAAATGTCAACGTCCGGAACGGAAAAATCAAAATCAGGCGGGTCCTTTCATGTTTTGTATTAATATGGTGAAAGGTATTGCATCAAATGTTCCTTTCATGAAGACCTTTCGAGTCCCATCGGTCAAATTGCTCAATAAAAATGCAATTTTCTATTCATTGCTCATGCATTACGTTTTATTTATAGATCTAACTCTTGCCTACACGCTAACTTTCTATTTCTCGAAATGTCTGAAAAGGATAATCGTCTTTGTAACTCACACTCCTTGGTCACGGACAGTCTAGTTTCCAATGCATTCATTAAGTGGGTTTGGTTTAAATAAGTTTCAACTGTCACAGGTCGAACTTTCTATTCTTGAACTATTTTCATTTGTGACTCTAGACACACAATTCATTTTTATATTTCTACTTATAACCGATATAGTTTAATAATTACTGCTTTTATATGTCCTGATAGTTTTTGTTACCTTTCGTTAATGGTAATTGATTTTTATTCCTCCAGACAGCACGAGAGGCTCATTCATGGTTTTTATTCATTTTGCTGGCTGTCATAATAAATAATAAGAAGTGCAAACTTTTGCTTTTAGTACACCGAGAAATTACGTTTCTTTAAGATCGTAGATAAGACAAAAAGATAAGATAAGAATTCTGTTTCTTTTATAAAACTTTTCATAAATTAAATTGCATACCGCGACCTGAGTTTCTTTCTTTTCCATAGTAGATTTCCTAGCATAGGTCATTCAAGTGGAAAAAACTTGGAACTAGTCCTTCATTGCTTTAATTTATAGAGCAGAGTCAAAATAAAATCAATATAACAACAATATAAAACAAAGCACAGAAACAAAGTCAAGGATATGTTAGAACCACGGCGGATTTTGTGTCAACACTTGCAAATAGACAGTTGTGAAAATCAAGATTTATTAGTCGTGTCCATAAATAAACTATAGATCTTGTAGCGATAACCTTAACTTCATAAAGGAAACGCTTCTGTAGTTTACGTTTCTGAAGTCTGTTGTAAATTTATTTCAAATTGGATAACCATCACTAAAACTATCCAACCTTCAAAATCAGACAGACCACGCCAAGAACACCATCACACACGAATGAACTCCCCACATGAGGACCCACTGCGGGCATGAAAGCTTCTCTAATTGCCACACTTTACTGAATCCAACCCCTGTTATTGAATTATGTCCGTTCTATTATTCATAGTTATTGTCGCCTGTCAGAATAATTTTTTGTTTTTAGATTAATTTCATATAATTGATATATTTATTTATATGCTTTTATATTTCCAAGACGCGTATTTACCATTGGAATCTAAGTAGAATTTTACCATTTAAGGATTTTTTCTCTTAAAGTGATTCCCAGTCTGTATGCTATTTGCCTTTCAGTCCGGGCTGTCTGAATGCCCTCACGTGACCAAATGTAAATTTCATTCTCTCTCCGCTCCGTCTGCGGATGGACCAAGCCACTTTTGCTACTACGGAAATGACTCTATCGTTTTTCACTTTGAATCTTCGAGCTACAAATGCACAAACAAGAAATGCTTTGTATGTTTTTCTCATTTATTTCTCCCTCTTTTGGGGCTTCATCGGACTCCTCAAGTAGTTCGTGCAAATCTCATACTGTGGAAAATTCACTGACACAGGACGTTTTGGAATGTTTACGATAAATATATGGATTGCTTTCAACCAAATATGATAGGATTGTTGTTTTCTCCATCTGCATTGTTTTTGTTTGATTGAAGCGAGGTGAGAGAAAATCGATGCATACATAACGTGTTTGTCTGTCAGTAGCCAGTAAATATTTGATCAAACATGAATTTATTTTCGTCGAGTCACTTCGTCTCATCTTTCGAAGCCTAGGAAGTGTTTTGCCAGAGACTGTTAAATGACTCGAAAGGGAACACGGAACGGGGCAGATATTTTTTTGTTAGGAAATCACGTATTGGAAGTTATTGAATAATAAGAGACCATTTCTTTCAAAGTGAACTCTGTTTCAATATTACAATATTACAACAGTAGGCAACATTTCCTAGAATACGTCACATAATCTGTGTATAATCAAGGTTGTACTTTTTTCATGTGGCTCTAGTACAAGATTGAATTACTAACTCTGTTTCCTTGGAGTCAAACCTGCAAAATTGACTGGCTAATTGGCGTCATTTACATTGCGCCCTACACGCCACACCCCACAACGCCTTCTATAGCCTCAACAAAAACGAGCACGAAAAGAAACACAATTTTATAAGTAGGTCTTGATTTAATGGGCAATTGGCAGAGAGTAAGGGGAATGGCGGTCAGCACTAAAACGATTACGAAGGACGCAAAAACTAAACCGAGTCAAGTGACCTCCCGGTTTGGTAAGACATTGGATTGGGTAAATGCGGTCCTCCAAGGGGTGGTCAGAGAACAATAAATGGTGCTTCGTATATTTTCTTCCGAACACAGTTTGATTTAGGATTGTTTTGCCTCACTGTTTTACCTTTTCGCCTTGTAGGATGGGACCTGAGCTCCGTGGATGACATCGAATGCATTGGGATCACACATGGCATTGTGGGTGTCATTTCACTACCCAACGTCTACGAGCCGCATCTGGTGATTGTGAAGGAAGCAGTTCCCGTGGGAGTACTCTATCCGCCGCATCTGGTTTACAAAATCAAATCGATTTGTATTTTGAGCGCGGACGAACCGGACGCCGTGCTTACGCCATGCACGCGACACTCAAGGTGAAAGGAACAATGCATACTTTCTATACTACCAGGCTAATTGAATTGCTTTTTGTATTTCTTCGTCCTTGTAGGAGTTCGAACAACACCACCCCGACCCACAATCCATCGACCAACTCTGCAACCGCGGCGGTCAACTCCTCAACGAGCAGTTCGTCGACATCTACTACCAAGTCCAAACTATTTGAGGGAAATCAGCTAATGAATAAAACATGGGGTGCTGTCAAGAGCGCCGGAAACACCATTAAGAACACTACCCAGCAAGCAGCTGCCTTGGCATCGAATCAAGTGAAATCCTCTGTGGGAATTCGTGATCCCAATCGCATCGAGAAGCGTATCACCGATGAGTTGCATAAAGTTTTCGACGATTCGGATAGTTTTTACTTTTGCTTTGAAAATGATATCACCAACAACTTGCAGCGTCACACAGAACAGAGTGAGCCGGATGAAAGGTTCTTCTGGAATATGCACATGATCGAGGACCTTATCAAAATTAACGTTAGTTTTTGTTTAGCGAAGCAAAGTTTTGTACACTTATCCCGATTACTATTTCCAGGATAAAACATGGATATTACCAATCATTCAAGGGTTTGTCCAGGTCGAAGCATGTGTTATTGGGAACGAATGCTTCACCTTGGCGTTGGTTTCGCGTCGGTCTCGTCATCGTGCAGGCACTAGGTAATATAAATAAGTTCGTCTATAAATAATAATATTAACTAGATGATTATATTCAAAGATATAAACGGCGAGGTGTCGATGAACAAGGCAATTGTGCTAATTATGTAGAGACGGAGCAAATCCTTTCCTTCCGTCATCATCAACTGTCGTTTACACAGGTGCGAGGGTCAGTACCTATTTATTGGAGCCAACCGGGTTACAAATATCGGCCGCCACCACGTCTAGACAGAGGTAACATTTTTCCAACATATGCCATTATGTAGCAATAACTGTCTGCCGAATTTTTTCAGGTGAACAGGAGACTCACGAGGCGTTTGTAAAGCATTTTACCAAAGAAATTGATCTATACGATGGAGTTTGCATCGTCAACCTAGTAGAGCAGAGCGGCAAGGAGAAGCTCATTGGAGATACGTATGCCAAACATGTGATGAATTACGATAGTGATCGCGTTGTATATGTTACTTTTGATTTTCACGATTACTGGTTAGTGTCTTGTGACGTTTTAAATGTCCCAACTGTTTATTACATGCATTTTAAATTGCAGTCGGGGCATGCGATTTGAAAATGTCTCTGCTTTGGTGGAGGCCTTGGCTCCCGAGGCAGGTGCTATGGGCTTCCATTGGCGCGACCAACGAGGTGTGATTTGTAATCAAAAGTCTGTGTTCCGCGTGAACTGTATGGACTGTTTGGACCGTACTAATGTGGTCCAAACGGCCATCGGGAAGGCTGTGTTGGAATCACAGCTAGTGAAATTGGGTTTGTCACCGCCGTATTCACCAATACCGGAGCAGTTGAAAGGCCCCTTTATGACACTCTGGGCTAACAATGGTGACATCATAAGTCGCCAATACGCTGGTACCAATGCTCTGAAGGTTTGGGCAATGGTTTTTTTTATTAAAATTTTTATAAACTTGGTGCTTCTTTCAGGGTGACTATACGCGTACCGGTGAACGTAAATTCACAGGCATGATGAAGGACGGCATGAATTCTGCAAATCGGTATGTTAGGAATACTTGTTTCTTTAAACCATGATATGTGGATCCTCTCTGCACTTCATATCATTGCATTTAAAATTATATTATTATTTTCTCACTACACGGGTTCGTTGGATCAGTGTTACTTAAGCTTTAATCATTGCTTCAAATAGAATGTGTCTTAATTTTTACGCTGCAATTATATGCGACGATAATTACTACAATTTAAAAATCCTTAATTTCCCTTGCATTCTTCTATCCGAAGTTGATTGTAATTATCTATCTCAGCTGTTACATTCATGATGTTTACTTTCTAAATTACTAAATCCGTAAAAAGATTTCTTCAATTCTCTTGTACACACCAATCACCTCGCCTCTCCTGCTCTTCTACTCCTAGTTTCTTCATACAAAATTTTTCGGATTCGTTTCGGCAATGCATAATTGATCTAATGCAGGGAAAACTCCATGAACCGAATCAATTGAAAGAGGATGAAGTACTAAACACGATGCTGCAAATCCTCTGTCCATCGACGCCAGCTCCCATACGGGGTTACTATTATGCTGGCGTCCTTGGGCCGGAGCTGCAATTGTTGGAGAAGCTTATTGAGACAAGGTTCGCGACGAAATCGTTTCGTGTGCATGCAGACAAATCTCACACCCGGAGTTATTTTCAAACTATTTACGATCCTTTTGTTTCGATTATTTTGCTACTTTTATTTCAAAAGGTATTTTTTTAATTTATATCGTTAGTTTTGAACTCAAATAGTTTGGAAAGTAAATTCTTGAAGTATTTGAAGCAATTCTTCAATTGCATGTTTTTATTTTTAATTTATTTTCGTTTTGTTTTCTTTTACAATGGCTTCTTAATTTATGTTCCAGCTACTATTTGGCTCGTTTTAAGGATTCCTACCGTCAAGCAACCATCGACCTCATGCTGGGCAATCAAGTGTCCTCGGAATCTTTAAACGCATTGGGGGGTCAGGCAGCCCCCGACGACAACGATGCTTTGGAAGGTGCCGAGCACGCAAAGTTGCTTGTGGAAGACTGCCGTAGATTATTGTTGGGCTCGTCACAGTATCCGGTTGGCTCGTGGGGACTCATTGATGCAGATCCGAGGTAACAGCAATCACTTTTAATTTTGAATCAATTATTTAATATCCAAAATTTTTCAGATCCGGTGATATTAACGAAACGGAGGTGGACAGTATTTTACTACTTACTGATGATTCTTATATCGTGGCGGAGTACGATTCGCATCTGGATAAGATTGTCCGATTCGAGAAAGTGAAGCTTGCCAATGTTACCATGATTGAGTTAGGAATGTATCAGCAAACGAAGATTTTCCAAGGTTCTGTGCCAGCATTTCTCTGTTTGCGCTTGAACTATACAGTAGATGGGGTTGACGGTTATTTCCACATGTTTCGCTCCGCGAACATACGCTTCTTTAATAATGTGACTTACGTAATTAAAACCCAGGAGGAAGTAATGGGTAATGCTTATGATGTCTTAAATTAATATAATACCAAAAAACTAACCAGCATTTCCTCCAGAATCTCTATCGGCCATCGTGGAAATGTTTCGTATAGCATTAGAAAACGTTGGAAAAACGAATGTGCGCTTTATAACTGGTGGGGTGTTGCAGCGCAGGAAAAGCAAGGTGCCGATGCTCGACGTGCCCAAAGGCATGCCGCGGAATCTTTCCGAATCGCAACTGGTGCAAATCAGCTCGAAGGCATTATCGAATGTGGCAGGTCAATTTTCTAAACTCGGCCAATCGCTTAATCCAAATAAAAATAGAGCAAACAATGTTTCCAACAATCCCACAAAGCCTAACAGTACGAATGTTCCAAGCAACAATAATGTTTCTACCAAACGCTCATCACAATCTTCCATTGACGAATGCATTGAAGCTGAGAAGGCGGTCTTTTCAGTGGGTCGTAAGCAACGCAACTCAGCAACTAGTTCCGATTCTGATGATAATGACAACAGTATTTTCGAACCGGAATTGGATTCGGAGGTGGAATTTGCCATATCTGCAAACACGTGTGCTGATAAATCTGGATTCAATGAGAACGATTTTCTTCCTTCTGTGGGAATCGTCATGTGTAATAGTAACACACAAGAGCAACTTCAATCGCCGCCGAACGATATGAACCGTTTAGAAGACAAGGATAATATGGCCAAGAATTCAGAAGATCTTTTTACAATTTCCATTACATCGGTAACGGATCACGTAACATTGCCAACAGGATTGCTAGAGAATGCTGAGCCAGTGAGGTCCATAACGCCTAATCCACAGATCTGTATTCAGGAGGAAAATATCTTATCAGCACAACCAGCAGGGGGAGAGAGTGGAACAAGTTCCAACGAGCAATCAAGGTCGGTATTTTATTGTTGACATATTTACTGGTGAATGGTAGATTTAATGGCTCGGTGATTTTTTTTGTTTTAAGTGTAGTTTGTTATGAATGAAACAGTTATTATATTTACACTCAGGACTACTTCGAAGTATTATTTGTGAAAGGTTCATTGCATGTTGCACAAATTCATGCATCATTGAACTTATTATTGTTACTGTTGTTCGATTTTATTTCCTCTCTTGTACAGAAATAGACTGTGGTCTCGTCAATTGTATTATAATTTATTGTAAAATAAAATTCGCTCAATAAACAGTTTTATTTAAACTCTGATATACGTTTTCTTATGTTTTTCAAATACGACATTTTATAAATAACAATTAGGTCAAATTCGCCAAAAGATCTGCATTTATCCCTTGGTGGTTCTCAGACGGACATAAACAAGTTGAAGCAATTGAAGACGATGACCAGCCCATTGTCCAAATTAGCCAAAGGCATGCAAAACTTAGGACTCAATCTGGATCCACGTAAAATCGCATCGAAGGTCAATATTATTATATCGATTGCTTGACTCTCTATATTCACTAAAATGATATTTTAGACAGGAGTTTTGTCACCTACTAGTAATACAGCGGAGAATTCACCACCCGAAAGGTCGGCAAATAATCGTGCACAGTTGATGGAAATGTGGGTAGGGAATAAGTGCAAGACTAAATTGATTGCTTTGTAAAAGGTTTTTTTTATTAAGATTTCGAGAAAATACTAATACTGTTTCGTGCATGAATAAATTATTGTTTAACCAATACAGACATGAAATATACCCAAAGTATTAAGTATTAAGAAGAGCTTTTTATGAAGCTGAAAAAAAATGCTATTATTGAATAACGCAAGAAATACGATTCTAAATTGACGTATTAGCCTTAATTATATATATATTCAGTTTGTGATATGCTAAATTTTGTATTTATACATGTGTACTTGATTTAGTTTTACACCGAGTTATTCATTTTGTACCATTAAGTATTGTTTTCCAAGTGATTTTTAGATGTATTTAAATATTTTTGCTTTCAGTACCAATAACGAGTATGACATATTTTATAAAGCAACAAAAGAAAATACTGAAATTTTTATACAAAAATACAACTAATATTTAAACTGTTATATCTGTGCCCTTGTTTAGGTTTGTTTTAGTCTTTTATTCTATGCATTATTTAAGAATTTATTTTTATTTTATTTTTTATAGATTGTTTAAATTTATTTTTTTAATTAATTTCACTGACTCATTCAGTTCAGTACAATACAACACAAGACAAGGAACACATTTGTTAAATTCCAATTTTCCAAATATACAAGTCACAAATAATATAAACATGATTTTTAATTTCTTGTATTTGAATGTCTGGGTTCTTAGAGCCCTCTTTAAAATGTTCCATTAAATAAATGTTTTAAGTCGTTTTTAATGTGTAGCCTAGACAAGCATTAAAATACAGCTGAATCTCGTAGAAGTAGAAGCATACGTTATGGCTTTAAAAGCAAAAACCATAAGCTTATGATATTTACCACGAAATACACAACAAATGAAGACTTACGACACCGCGATATACACATATACTTTACGAAATGGAATCTATATAATAAATACATTTTGTGAGAACCTTAGAAAATACGACATTTTTAGTGCGTTCTTTTAAATGCACCCATTATTAATGAAGAATATTTATTGAGTAACTGAGCTATTGGTTAATATTTTTGAGAGCAATAAAAACCATTCAAGATGTAAGTTCGCAATTCCCTTTAAGAGATTAAGCACTATTCGAGGTTCTGGGTAGTATTTGCCTGGGATTTCTTGAATGGCATTGAAACAACGAAATATTGACCTGTAATTTGATGTAATTGGTTGATTATCAAGTTTTACCATTTGAACCACCTACTTTGGCAATAATTTTCAAATATAAAAAGTAATTTAACAAGACAAAGAACAAATCAGATACAATTACAACAACTGTTCCTTAGATGCAATCAGTTTTAAAATGTTTTATGACCATAACACACATAATACCTACAAACCAAGATCTGTAACTTGTGGCCAAAGAGATAAATCTCAAAGCACTTCAAATACCAGAAAATACTCCAATTCACTTGAATATATTGCATAAAATATACTTAGCCCAATTACCATCAGCACAAATCTTAAAGATAATATTAATATGATCAAATACAACATACATATAGTCAATTATATTCCTTATATAGGGAGACGAATAATAATATTGTATTGGAAATGTATTAAAAGCAAATGCGAGTTTAATTCAATAAAACATATTTTAACCATATAAAATTTGTAGTGATCACATTTGAAATAGTAGATAACTTTTTACTTATTAAACCCCTTCCGCAGCGTATGTGAGAGTAATTTTGTAAGCCATAAAGCCATCTGGGAAGTGATTAAAATCACTAATGGTTCATTTTACGGTCCATTCAACATATGCACCAGAATTCCCAGAGCTCACGACAGGAACACAATTCCGACTGATATCGGAAATCAAAGCCGTCTCCTGCACAGACGCCCGCCCGCCCAGGGGTGAGGGTCAAACCGTAATGATTGTCCGCACCATTGATTCGACTGAATTGCGGCCTTCGGTGAGGTGTCATGAGGTAGATTTTATGGTCTTTGTGTTGTGGTGTGTTTAGGACACGATGCGATAGGTGGACATTTTGCTGGATTGTTCAAACTATTGTGAAAATTTACAAACTGATTTATTTACCTAATTCTTGGTCACGCGTATCTGTGTTTGGGCCATGTAAAGATGAAATAAGCGATGTGATTATCATGCTGAAGGTGGGAAAATTATCGTCCTTTCTTCTCAAATGGTCATAAATCTTCAGCGTGGTTTTTTCAATACTGACCAGTGCCCTGGACTCCACCCAAACGTCAATGTCAAGTGTTGCCATTGTTGATTGCTATTTACATAAGCGATAGAAATATGCAATCCCAAACGGACACACGCATACACTCACGTTCGCAAATACTCGAAGGATCAACCAGCGAAGGGACGACGACGATGACGGAGTATCAAAAATCCATTAACTTCCTCTGGACGCCACGAGCATGCAGGATGTTAACCAATCGAATTCCATTTTATGACCTCGGTCAGAAGTCGCTCCCAGGCTATGGATTCAACTAATACTGATAGCATTGATTTTTGTTTACTTACGACACTTAAGTTGTTTCTAATGACAATCGAATGACCAATTGTTTTGTCATAAATAGCCAATCGATCTTTTTGATGTACCGTGGTATATGGTGAAGCCTGCGTCGTTAGACGTAGGTATGATATAGGGAAAATCGACAATCAAATTCTAGTCTGGTGTAGGGAAAATCGACAATGAAATTCTATTGTCTTCGAGCTGTAGTAGACTGGCGAAGATAGTGAAGATATATGTAGAATTTTGATTTCTTTCATAATTAATTTGAACGATTTGTCACCACCAAAGAGTTTTTGAGTCTGGATAAAGTTTTGTTCTGAAGAGTTTTTCAGTGTATGTTCTGAAGGACTACGGGTAAGATGAACTGAAGTGTCCTGCCTTGAAAGCATCTCCCATACAAAAATTCTAAGATCCGTTCATTATGGAAATCGTACCTGAGCCCTCCCGAGGGCATCCACGATTTTAACTCGAAATTTGGAGAATCGTCCATCGGAGTTTTCCAGCGAATGAGAAGCAACTTCTCTGTGCACAATGGGTCCCCTACCACGAAATCACCGCTGGTCAGGGCATGTTTCGGGTGATTGGCTGCTGCTGCTGCTGTTTCGGAGGACTGGCATCGGAGCCACTCCTCGCACACTTGAAGTGCTTGTTGACGAGTCTTCCTTCCTTTCCGCCGCCGCCGTGGCCTGCTTGCTCGACTCGATCCTCGAGTTTTCGCTCAATGGATGCGTGTCCTCAGAAGGAGGGAAGGACTGAAGGCGAACAGGCAGACAGGCAGGCAGGCAGGCTGCGGGTCCTGGGCATGAGTGTGTCTGTGTTAAGTCTTGGAAATTGTCTTTTGAATGTTTCAATTACACGCCTTCTTAAGCACAGCATATCCTTCCAAATTGAACGAACCGACATTTGCACAGACACGAACACACAACCGAACATATCCAACCGCACTCGCACACACATACACGGAATAGAGACACACCAATAGTGAACTCTGAAGATTTATACAGCCGAGCATGGTGTGTTTGTTGATATATCTTTTGGGATATAGGAAACTTAGGCTACACGAAGCACTCGAGGACGAGCGAGTCTGAGGCAGAGACGGCTGAGGAGAAGGGATAATGGTACAAATTGCCAACATAAAAGCTGCATAATTTACTGATGCTTTCCTCGAGCTATCGGCTCTCCGTTCCTTCGGTCTTGCTCCTCCCTTCCCTGCCCGCCTCTGGGCTTGCCCTCATCGGGCAAGTCTGCTCTGCTAAACACTTTCGACTTAAACCATTAATTTTTGGGACACTCCGAAGGCTGGCGAGAAGAAGAAAAATCCCCACACCAAGCGACCAAAGGAGCGTGTGGAAGGGAAGCCAGTCGAGAATGAAGTTAATTTTATTGCTAACAGAGGGTTAAATGTTAGGCACACGCACACATGCAGAGTGTATATATATGCATATAAATACCATCACTTTCATGGCTCTGTCGGACGACATTGGATAAAATCAAATTGGTTTTATTGAACGTATGGAAATTTAATTTAGTTGTGTTTTCCTATGCATTAGTGTTTATTACTTTCATATCCCTGATTTCACTCCACTACACTTTGCCTCCTACTCCAGAGACGACGACGATTCCACTGCACTTTCTTGTGCGGGTTGGGGCGAGTTCGGGAAGAAATTCCGAAGATATGAGAACATTTTTATACTCAAAGGATTACGGTCAATGGCTTTACATCAAGGAATAAACTCAATGTCCGGTGGGGCTTTTCGAGATTGAGTTCAATTCAGTGTGAGTTCCTGATGATGATGTAAATGATTTTATAATTTACTTCTGTTCTCGAGCTGGAGAAGCCTGAAGACCAAATTAAAATATCTGAAAATCTGGAGGATGATTCCTCAGCACGCCTATATTCGAATAGAATTTTCGCAAGAGTGAATGTCAAATACTCTAATTAGTTATCTCGTTGTATCCTTGTCGAAGAGATGGACTTGCATGCTTCCGAATTAAGAATTTACTTCCTCTTCATTCAATCGGACAACAACTTGTGGTTGCTCAGCAGCAGGCAATTTTCGAATAATACCGAACTAATCAGTTGAGGAAACCATAAAATCAACTGAGTGAAATGCAAATAAATTTCCCGTTTAAACACGTAGGCAATTTATCATAATGACCTTGAGGTTATCCACCCATCCCTCGAGCAGGAGTGGAACAATGAAAGACCACTGACCAGTGTTCGAATGTCACACTCGGCCTGTTCGAATAGAACGTTTCGGAACTTGGAATTTAAATGCTCTCCATTGTTATTTTTGTTGTCGCAAGCATTGATGAAATTAATCAGATTTCGAAATTTCATACATAATTGAATTTTGGTTTCCCAGCTCACACACACACACACACACACACACTAACCTGAACACACCTACTGGGGAGTCATGGAACCATCATTCCTGGATAATCGAAACGCTCGGATGTCACCATCGCAATCGACATCACCCTCATCTTCAGTTTCAAATTCAATTATAAAACTCGGCGGACAGCCGTCCCCGGTACCTCCGAACCCACACCTCCTACTCCTCAACATCGTTTTCATCCCCGCCCTCGTCCTCGTCCTCGTCCATCGAACGAATTGAATGATGAACTCGCTTGCAATCTCCGAATGAAATGTTAACAAATAGCAAACACCCAAAACAGCAATAACAACAGCAGAAACAACATCGTGCACATCGATGGCAAAAACAACGAGGACTTGTCAAACACAACCGCAGGGGTTGTTTCTGCAGCCTCCTTCGAGTCCAGCCCCCAACGTGCAGGACGAGCCCGACCATCGTCATCCATGCGATGATGGTCGTCGTTGATCGCTGGGGCGCGTGTGGAATCGAACCGTCTCGATGCGATTTGTAGGCAAAAATCCCACTTGACCCCAGTAAGACCCCTCCCACCACCCCCAGCACCATCGGGGCGGTCCCGTTCCCCTGGGCGCAGGGCAACTCAACGCAGCACACAATAATAGATTAGTACCATTTGCCGGATTATATTGCCGACAAATGGAATTTCCGATGTGGTCGAGAAGCTAGTTGGCCGCTGCAGTGGCAATTGGCACTGGCGTCGGCACTGGGGCTGCACATGGAAGGCTGTTTGGGGCGGGGGCGAGCCAGGGATGCGGCAAAAGTGAGTGGGAACTTTTGATTTGTACCGTGTGCCGGGGCCACTGTAGGAAATTGGGTTTTAAAGGCAGTTTCTTCCATTACAGATTCGGCACCTTGCTATTTCAAGAACTACGTCGAAGAATTGAAGTATATATTTAATGAATTCTGATTTATTCTGAAATACTTGATAAATTCCAATCCAATTTAAAGCGTGCCAACGGTTATTTTTGAATAATAATGTCAAAAATAGAGAATAAGCGAAATATTTGAGTTATTGGTGATTCCTTCCATTGCGAATAATTCTATTCAGAAGCGTTTTGTTTGTGTTTTGCTCAATCGGCCTGTTTCACGGTACTCCTGCCGAGTGCGGCAATTCGTGTCCACCACAACCGCAGTATCCACCGGGATGCCCCCTGTCATTGTCTCGGCTATCCAATTTGATTTTCTATTAATTCACCCTCTGTTTTATTTGCTCTTGCTGCAATCGCTGCTGCTGCTCATGTTTCGCCCGAGCCTGCTGCTGTCTTCGAATGTCCTTAAGGGATTTGTCAAAAGCACCGGGCCGAACCACATGAGGGGCCGAAGCGCTGGGGCAGAGTCGGGCGGTCGGGCGGTTGGGCAGGCGTTGGAAATCACATCCCAACGTTAAGGTGCCAATTAAGGGCTTTTTAGTATCAATTACAAATGGCATTTTTCCACACCTCGCGATGGACCTGGACGGACGGGAAATCAGGACACCCGGGTGGGTGACCGAGGGAGCGAGTTGACGTGTGGAAATCTCCGTGACATAGTCATTTGGGGAGAAAATTGTTTTTTTCGTTGTCATGACGTGATTTATTACGTTGCGGGCCAGTGAATGGCTGACTGACTGACTGACTGACTGACTGGCTGGCTGACAGTGAGATCGGCAGTCATACAGACAGACAGACATTTCGCAATGGAAAACGATTTTCGCTGATGGATTTGGGATTGATTTTGAGGAAAACCTGTTCATCGGTGGATTATAAGAATTGGTATTCCTTGGGGCGAGGGGCGGGGCTGTTGTCCATCAATATCTCAACATGTCCACGACGACCTCGCATACGGTTTCGTTCGGCCAACTCCTCGGATCGCTGAAGCGTGACGTCATTAGGTCCCGCCTAACGCCCTTCGGCGAATGTCCTCGTCGAGTTCCCCTCGCTCTCATCTCCGCAACTTCGCCCCATCCTCTTCGCCGTCCCTCGGCAATGCCCCGGAGGACCCTTTGTAACCAACACCTTCCGCGCATGCCGGCGTGACTAACATGACAGCCGCCGCGACCCGGTCAGGTTACAAATTCCAATTTCGACTACTTGACAGCTTCTTCTTTTTCTTCGCCATCGCCATCCTCATCGTCACCGTCACCGTCACCGTCGTCGTGGTTGCCACTCGAAAGCCACGCCCCTTCTTGGTGAGGGGCACCCAACCTGGGAGCGGCTTGGTGGTGACGACAGCTCCTCGAACGGCCACCCCTTCGTTCCGGGTCACTGCATCGGGCTCCGAAGGCTCGACGTCGGGTCGTCGGAACATTCAAATTGAAATCGACGCCCTTCGAAAGGATTTCAATTAGTTCAAACTTCGGAATCGTACCTCGTTGATGTTGGCTTTGCTGTTGATGGTGCTACTGCAATTGACAACAGTCGATGATGGATTTCGGACCCTCGCCTACCGTCGGCAGATCGTCGACTCCGTCTGCCTCATCTCTGGTTCCGGGAAAGTCGCCGAGCCGAGTCAGCGAGCCAAAGCAGCGGAGGCCGAGGACTCCCCATTGCAGAGGGATGAATTAGGGCATCGTGTCGACGCGACAGTGATTTCGTATGTAATTTATTTATTTTTGTCGTTGAGTTTCCAATTTTTAAAATATGACTTCGAGGCGTGCGCCCAGTCAGAGCCGTCGTGGCTTTAGAATTAGTGCATGAGAACCGTGGACTCACACATCTTCCGCCTGGCTTGGAGGACGGCTTCCTTTTTTATGATTAATCACTGGCCATTAATTTGATAAATTGCCTATTGAGCTGCTGGGTTGATTTGACATCGGGTCGGTCCGTCCGTCCGTCCGTCTGTCCGTCGTTCCCTTCGCTGGCTGTCTGTTTGTCTCCTTTTGGGTCGATGTCGCGACCGTTGTGCGTTCCAGCGACGAAGTGTGTTTCGGATTAATGCGAGGAATTAAATTAGTCCTGATTTGCCATGGCGATGGATTACATCATGTTGTCTACTTTTGTTTTTTCCTCCCGCTTCTTGTGGCATCGGATTCGGTTTCTCGGACACCTTTCCTTGGCTGATGCCGGGGATTCATCTCGATGATGTGTTAATATTACGCCGTAGTGGAAATCAAGCTGTGGTGCTGTCGGGTACGAAAATAGATCCCCGCATTGGGCAAGGATAACGAGACGAACGAGATCAGAGTCATGTCATCGACGGACGTCACACTTCACGTTTCTGCTGTGCATCATGGAACGGACCGGTGGAGAATCGAGTGCCGTTTTCTCTTCACACCTTGAACCCTGTTTTGATATAAATAGCCAATCCGTTTAATCGGGTTACCGGAAGATTTTCGCAGGGCGTTTAAGCAGGACGATGACAGTCGACTTTTGTGGTCACACGGCAGTGGAAAAGTCCAGAAGGGGTGCAGAAGCTGAGGGGAAGAAAGACCCTTGCTTTCCAGATTTTATGGTCCCAATAAAACTTTTACTCCTTTGGCTTCCTTGCACCCAACTTTACGATGGTCGTCATAGACATAAAGTTTCCCTGAGTCAAACCTTTGATGGCCCAACTTGTTATCTCCTTGAAATCCTAAAAAATGTTCCGCACTTTCATTCGAACTTAGTTAGAAAATGTTGTTATTTTAAAGAACAAAAAGAAAAATAAAAATAAACAAAAAATATACAATATAGATCGTATCAAATTAATTGCATTTGGAATTCAAACAAAATGTTTCCTGCGTTTATTTATCTTCAGAGGAAACAAAAGCCAACCGAAAAATGGCAAATGTCCACTTTGTTGAATTAATTACAATTACCCTCACTTAGGGGCCGGCACAGGGGGCGGCGACGACCACGACGGTCACGGAACAACACGGGAAACACGAGGGCGAAATGTAAGTTAGGATGGCTGGAGAAGAAAACAGTACACGAGAGCTACCTCCGAGAGAGAGAGAGAGAGAGAGAGAGAGAGGCGGAGAGAGCGAGAAGGAGAGGGAGCATTTAATTACATAAAAGTGCCCCGCCACCCCCTTTGCCCACCGCTTATAGGCTGCCCTTCCGTTGAGTTGGGTTTCGCCAACAATCATAATAATAATAATAATTGCTGTTTGCATTGTTGTAGTCGTTGTTGTTGGTGTATTTTATGATGTTGGCAATTTCTACATTTAAAATAGAGAAAATCCCAAAAGACCAAAAATCAAATACAAATACAAACAAACAAGCCCCCGCACACACAAGTACAAAAACCCATACCCCGAGCCAACGACGAATGAATGAATGCACCCTGGTCCCCGGGGAGAACCAGTGGGAGAGCGAGAAGGAGACCCAGAGCCAGAGTGAGAACGAGAGCGCGATCACGAGTGTGCCAGCAAATTGGAACGTGCCACAAGAATAGGCCGCCAACCAGCAGGAGCAGCAAAACAACAGCACGAGGGGCCCGAGAAAACATCGGCCACCCACAGCACGAAAGGAGCAGCAGCGGCCAGGGGTGGCACGAAAATTACCGGGCGACCGTCAGAGAATCATAACCGTAGCATTTGTGCGGCTAATAAAAGAAAATGAAGAAAAATAACATTTCCACCAGCCGCAGGGAAGGAAGAAAGGCAGGCGGCGGTGGGGAGGGGCAACGGAAAGAAAACGTGGTTGAATTAAATCAAGGCCAGTTCGCTAAAAATATGGAATACATTATTAACACTATAATTTCGCCCAAGGTTTCCCATAAATCACGGCATTTCGGAGAGAACTACTTGTGTCTGAAGGAAGAAGTAGACATGAAAAGTATTCCTTGATTTCTTCTTCCTCGTTTAACTTTTTCTTAATTTCTCTTGTCTCTAAACGACAAGTCCTTCTCACCTAGCTCGGTTGAAGGAACCACAACCTCAATTGACGGCTCATGCTTTGCGTTCAGTGCACGGAGTGTATGCGAAACTGTTTCAGTGTGCCCTTCTAGCACTTGCCTCCCTCGCCCACCCGTCCTCTCGCATTCCACCTTGATCCCCGTTTCGCTCCATGTATTTTCTTATTCCGTGTGGGAATATTCTTTCATGATTTCGTGGTGTGCGTTGTTTGCACACTTCTGGGTGCGTGTGCCATATTTTACCCCTCCCACTTCTTCCCACACACTTCTCGCTCTCCGTCCTTTTCGTTCACTTACCCACTCCTTTGTGCACAGGTCCTGCGTGTGTTTTTGTTGTTGTTTGGTTTCTAGGCTTGTTGACTTTTGAAATTAGTTTTGAATTGCGGTAAATATCGGTCGGCTTTAGCAATTATTTGCATGGCAGCGAGGGACGAAGACGGGAGATAGAGAAAAGAGATAAGAAATGCAGTGAAAACACTATGGATGCAGATGCTAAAAACTAAGCATCAGATAACCCGTTTTACCTTTCCCCTCTCGATCTTACCACGACTAAAAGGCTATCTGGATCGAATACTCTGAATCTCCTGAAACATCCAATGTCCTGCCCTATACTATCTGTTAGGGACTTAATATCCCAACTTCTGCCAATGCTGCCATATGTGTTTAATTTTAACACAAAGAAAAGAACTCCCTCTCCTCCATCGACAATTCAAATATTTGTAAACACTTAAAAACCAGCTCGCAGTTCATATCTCGAAATCAAAACCGAAAACAAGCTTGCATAATTTTTGTTTTGTGGGCCGCATGTCGCACGTAATATAAACAACAAAAACAGGAACAACAACAACCACTACCAACGAGAACAATAAAAAAGGAAATCGCTACTCATTGACATCAATTAAGAATGCGCCTCGACTGGCAGCAAACAACGTAATTCACAATAAATGCGTTTGCAATGGTCTCGACCGCCTCCCCGGGGCGCTAACAACAGGCACACACACACCACTGGCTGGGGTGCCAGGACCCTTCCCACTTCGAACCGAAGGAACATCACCCGACCTGACCCGATCCGATCCGCCGCGAGAAGGGACCCCTGCCCGAGGCTGCTGGGCGAGTTTGAAAGCAGTCCAAAAACCCCGCGCGAGGTTCTCGTTTAGTTGCGGAGGAAAAGCAACCCTGGCGTACACTGCGAGAAATGCTGAAAACTAGTCTGATTCTTCCACGATCATATTCCGCATATCTAAAAACGGAAATATTATCTCTTATTGTGTTATCAGTTTGATTGAGAAAATCCTTCTAAAACTTTCCGATTGGCTTTCACACTTTTTTACAGTGTACTCCCTTCCAGAAACACTATAAAAAGTATGGTGAAAAAGGAAATCACCGCCCGAGAGTCCGCGCCTAAATATGGGCAAATTAGCCAGTGTGTGTCGAATCGTGGTTCATTAGGTCCTTTGGCTGTTTGGCTGCTGGTGGTGGTGCCAGGACGTCCCCTGACGATTCAATCGAACATGCCGAACAACGGGGGGAGAACAAAGGAAAACCCGGAAAACGGTGGCGAAAACAAGGGTGATCATGTCGTCGCTGACATCAAGGGCGGCTCCGCGTGCCACGTCGGAGTGTCAAATTAGGGCGCACCGGATGCTGGGCCACGGCTGCATCGCGAGGGAAGGTCGCACACGTCCAGAAGTGAAGGTTGTTAGATCATTTCCCCATGCAGGGCAGTGGCGAAGGGAGTAACAAAAGATTATTTAAATGACGGAAGGCTCGATAGCCAGGTCGGTGACGAGGATGAGGACGACGCGGTGGAAGGATATTCTTCGTTGTGAAGTGCAGTCAATTGGCGAACAGTCGGCGAAAGGCAATAATTTAAAAATAGCCCGACATCAACAATACCGACCAGCACGATCGGCGGGAATTCAAATGAGCAGCGATAGCAAATAAGCAGGGATGCGACGTCTGTCGTCTACAACGGCGCGGTAGGGATGAGATCGGGGTCGTCCCCATGCGTATGTTGTGAATTTTGTGAAATTAAATGATGTGGCAGAATTCAAATTTTTCAAAAATTGAAAATTTAATTGGTGCACCTAATGGTCGCCTGAAATGTCCCTATGTGTGTGTGTCTATGAGTGTGACAGTGAGTTTGTACGTATGTGTGAATAAATTAGAGGCAACGAGTTGGAAAATTGACAGTGGACTCACCCTGACACGATGTATGAAAAATTTGTTTGCAGACGTTTTCACGTTGTTGCCGCAACGGGTAGAAAAAATCAAGAAATTGATTTATTTGAAATTTTGCATGTTTTTGTGCCCATTGTAGCTGTTGTTGTCACAACAAATTTGTCACGGGCCCAACCCTTTCTCGTTGGCCCACATTTGAATGTCCTTCGCACACTCTTGTAATCCCATTGTTGCCGCTTTACCCTCTTTTCCCATTGTTGTTGCCGCGTCAATGCGACACTTTAAACTGCCAAATTGACAGCTGAAGTACTCGATGCCCGTAAACCTATTTATTGCCGTTGAATTGGATTTGGCGACTCAGTCAAAAGGAACGTTCAGGATTTTTATATTCCTCCAACCTCGGTGTACACATTTGAGTATTTGGTGTTGGCGAACATCTGTGAACAGTTGACAAGGATATTTGCAAAATACTTGTGCAGTTTTGATTGAGAGACTAGATATCAAATTTGACCCGTTTACACGGTATTCATGTCTTTTATAATTTGGACATATAAGCTTTATTTTGACCAGGCTTAAAACTACATCTTACTATACCAAAATATCTAAAACTTTATTGTTCAATGCAAATTATATTAAATTGGTCCAACGATTCTGCGAGAGACGCAACATCAAACCGGCCTCGAGGATGATCCCTGGAGCCACCTCGAACATAAAGATCAACTCCTCCCGGTATATTAGTTCGATGTCGAAACTTCGAGAGAAGCTTCCGGGATTATGTCCCTAAGTTAGAAGACAAAGAGTGACGAACACATCTCCTCATCGTCGTCGACGCTGATCTTGCCCGTGTCTCGGAGCTGAATGAGGAGTTGGAGGATATCCTAGGTGCGACGAACGGTGGATTCTTGTAGGTCATGTATTATCTTGATAGAAGCATAAGAGATTGTAGTAAGAAAACAAATCAAGATTAAATCTGGACTGATTTTCGGGGATACAACACAACCCCTCGGTTATCGCGACGACGCCATTCGAATCGAGTAGATGTTTCTTCACTCTTTGAAACTGGTTGTCGGATGGTCGATTTTTATCAAAAACATGCAATAGCGTCATGTAATTTTTGACGAAATGCGTTCAACAGAAGATTATCATATTATTATAACTCAATGACGGTACAAATATGGAACATATGTATATATATATAAATTAATAATGAAAATTTCTGAAGCCTACGTAATCAGTGAACAAATTTCATTCCTGATACAAACACAATGGGCATATACAGCTCTTCGATGCCCCATTTAATATAAACCATATATTTAAAAGACAACGACATTCTTTGTACTTACGAATTAAATACGCAAAGTGTTAATGAAACAAATTACTCGAAAGAAGCTTCTACAATGCTTCCTTTCCATTACCACAATTTAATGGCATTTAAAAATGCTTGACATTCGTCGAATAATAATTAATACCATTATACGCACGTATTTTTATAATGACCACAGAAATGAAAATCAAACAACACACGGAAACCAGAAAGGATATTGATTTCTTCTGTGCTTTTCGTGCTACGCACATAGATTGAAGAAAGTCTCATGTTTCTCAATTAGTTTGAAGCTTGTTACTGTGGCCCATTTTTAGGCGAATGGACATTCTTACAGCGACCACCAGATTAATTGTCCTTGCAGGTGGATGGAAACATGGAGATGAACTTCAGATTCCCGCGAGGTCAAATTTTACGAATACACTGAGCAAAATTTCGACAGAATTTAGAAATGTTTGAGCCAAATTTTTTAAGAAGAACCCTTTATAGCTCAAAACTTTTGAATAGTTTTATCGGAGTTTCATTCTCCATGTCCTAAATAGGCAAAAAAAGTGTGATGTTGCATTTAAACAGTGGGAGTTTGAAACCAAAAGAAGCGTTCGAATCAATCATTCTTGGCAAAGTTACTTCATACACTATTTTTCGTTTAGTGTAGTTCACGTGGTCGAGCTCAGTTCGGTCAGTGGGGAGGAAACATAAAAAAGGAGCCTAGTTGTAGGATTTTTTCGCCGCTTCCGTCAAACTATTTTTCCATTTCGCGGCATTTTTTGCCGTCCGGTGGTCGCCACCACGAATATAAATTGTGGCGTTATCAAAGTTCGCGTCAAATCTCGTTTAAATTAATGAGGTTGGTCATTGTTTTGGGCGCCATCGTTCCATCACCAACTCAACAATTTACGGGGTAAAAATTGGAAAATGACTCGAGGCAAAAAATCGCGCCAAAACAGATATTGTTCCCCAGGGCTTGGAAATCGCGGAATATCGCTTCCCGATTCTTGTTTTTCCAAATAGATTCTCGAAAATAGAAGGTTGTACATCTGCCACCTCCCATTCTCGGCCCTCCACGCCATTCATAATTATTATAGTGAAAATGAGTGCCCGAGGGTCTCGACGAAGTTACGACGACGACGTCGGCAACACAATTTTGTATTTTATGAGCCGCCGATACTCAGTGGAGGGCGGGAGGCGAAGGGTCGGAAGGCAGGACGAACGCCTATTGGAGAAACGCCTAAGGACGAACGGTGACACGCTGCTAGAGGAAGGCCGAAGGGTGTGGGACGAGAGCAGTGCGATCCAGCACGTTGGGGACCCGCGGCAGCATCTGCTTTAGTTCGCAATATCGTCATGATTTCCCAGAATTGAAGTGTGAAATGAGGAGTTAAGCATCCGGCAATGCCACGCGAGGAGTCATCGCGCTGAGAGGCCAATCGAGATCAGACGAGACGAGACGGGATGGGGCGAGCCGTGGCATCCGTTTTGGAATGAGTCGATAAGTTAATTAAAATATTTATCGCGCGCCAAAGTGTTGATAACAAGGCTGCCTCCGCACGACGCCGATGACGACGATTATGGGGTGATGGGGAGGACAGGGAAGGGAGGCTGGGGAGGGACGATGATTATATTATGCCTGCTGGGCAATAAACGGGGAGTTGGAAGGATGCTTCGTCGCGTCATTGACGAAGTTCTGAAAATTATTGTGGCGTGTAATTAGCTAAAATGCTGTCAACAATACTTAATTTACCTCCCCTCGCCCCTCCTCTATTCAATCCTCAGACCCAGCGCCCGAGGCCTCGCGTCTGGTGCGTTTGTTTGTTTCATAAATTGGCGGCTTTTAAATCAATCATCGCGAGCAGCAGGAAGTTTGCGCAGAGTTCATTGGAAACTTAGGGGCGACGACGAAAAGTCAAGGGTATCGGTACCGGCGGATCCCCTTAGCGATGCGTTGGAAGGGGCTAATTTGGATGTGCTTCGAGGCATTCTACAAAATATTCGCTGATAATGATTCAACAGATGAGGGATAACTCAGTATTCTCATGACTAGTTAGACGCACATACTTAGAATGTACTCACATGTTCACTTGTTCCATTCATGAATTCTCACACAATATATCCTCAGACCACCGACATTACATTTTCTCCTTTTCAATCCGGAACGATTACAACGAATTACGAAATGATTTTTTTGGATTTCCTTTTTGGTCAAATCTCAGTTGTTATTCGGCGCCGAGTGGAATCCGTATTGTGTTACATTAACGCCTTTAAATAGCGCGCTTCGGCATTGTGCGGCGGGACATTCGTAACGTGCACGGCGGATTATGTGAAATTATGACAGCCGTAGCACCCCGAAGAAAGATGTTCGCAGACGCCCGCAACGACGAACCCGATACCGAGAGTTCGTAATTGTCACCATGCTTAGTAATTAATTTCATGCCTCGAACTCGTTTTCCCTTTCTCTCTCTCTCGATCTGTCTTGGGAGGAAAGTCCTTCTGTGACGGTCTTCGGTTCAGGGCGCCGTCATGTCCTTAAAAGTCACACTCCCACATTGGCCGGTAACATGAGCGGCATGTTTTTCGTCTCCGCTCGGGATGCCATGAGATAAGACGAGCTCCAGATGTTTCGATAAGAACTGCTGGTGTGACGAATTGAGGTGGTAATTAAAATCATTATAGGTTTCGATTTCCGATTCATTCTGTCTGAAGAATAATATCAATACGCCAGACACCGAAACGATGGGAATAGCTCCTAAGAACTAAAATTCTTGCACTTCTTTTGCTATGCTTTCCAGAAAGAAGTTGAAATATTATATACTTTAAATATTAATTTAAGACTCAAGAACAATAAACCTCGAAAATCGATTATTTTTCCAATTTTCAATTTAGTCCATACAAAAAGCACCTTTTTCCTTCCGAGTACAAAAAAAATATCTCTTTAATTCGAACTGCAGATCCTTTTGGTGTCCTGGAAAATCATTTGCAATTAGTACTATAAATGTTTCAATTACTCACCCCACAGACAAAAGCACTTACGTCCATTAACGAAACTTCTACAAAAGTTTGCATTTTGTGATGTAAAATTAAATGTCCTTAAAATGTCCGAGGGATCAGTGGGCTGTACACAGTGAGGACAGAAGGGAAGTAGACAGAAAGGATTTCACCAAAACTCCCTTGCAACTTCTTCAGACCCAAATTGATTACGACAGGGAAATTGTTTTCGACCTGATGCATATATTTTTGCCACTCTCTTTTTGTCTCCTTCTCTCTATTTGGGTCTCTGGTATTTTCCCGGTAATTCCAGATTCACACCCACAATTAGCGTGTTTTTACCACAACTTCCTTCTAACGAGTGTTTGAATCGGGGAGCATTAGCTTGCTTATAATTAACGAAGTAATTATTCGCTTGATGACCAATTAGAGGGAGCCCTGTAGAACCAGCCACCACTGTCCCAAAATGTTCTCAGGGTTCCAGTTCCTTCCTCCGTTGCCACTGTTGAAACTCTCCAATTTGCCATTATATGTTGTGTACGTCAACAGCTGTGCCTCGAAGACACAAAAAGCCAATAATGGACTCAGGGTACCTTCTAGACCCACGTCAAAACGACTCTCGCTATCCGTCCTCCACCACTTACTACTCCACGGAAAGCTACTTATAGCCTACTTATTAGTTACTCTCGAGGAATTTCGCACTCCTGTTGGCCAAGAACCGGAGACAAAGGAAAGAACGTCACGACACGGCAGGACAAAGGAATCCAATACGAATTCCACCGATTTTAAAGAATCACTTGCTTTGTTATTCGAGGTGTTTTCTTTTCACTCTCTTTGATGCTGTTGTTGTTGCTGGGGGAGGCCCCGCCGTCTTATAGAGCTCCCGTCACCCCCACGGAGCGTACGGTTCGTGGTCGGGATTTTCGTTGGCGATTGTTTTTCATGCGGAGACCCACTTAACTTCGATCGGATTAGTGATGGAAACTAAACGGAAGAGAATGGAAAAAGTGGAAGTAAAACGAAAATGGTTTGTGGGTGGGCACGACGAAAAATCCAACGTCTTCTTAAGAAGCTTCTTCCACAGAGGCCGGCGCGATTCTGCTTCTTTCTCTAACTTGTCTGAAATTGCACCACGAAAGGTACAACCGTGCCTTTTTGATCCCATTGTCGTCCGATTCACCTCGTCCCCTGGATTCGGGTCACATCGAGAGCACCAAATGTCGTCAGTCGTCAGTGTTTTTTCAGTTCCCCGCTCCTTCGCTCTCGACTCAATTGTATTTTCATAATTTATGTCGCTGAGATATTTGTTTATTTTCGAACCCTCCCTTGTTTCCCTTTTCCTGGATGTTGTTGATCTACTACTGTTTTGGTAAGTCCATGGTTGTTGCTCTTGAGTAGCATTTGTTTGCACAGTGATTTCATGTTCAACGTTTGAGGGTTAATTTATGGTTGTTATTACAAAAGTTGACATTTAATACGTCAACTCGAGTTATAATTATGTGATATAGGAAAAACTGACCTCCTCAGGTACCATATGCGCGTGCGCTTGAGGACTACTTGTTGTGATAGTTGTCACAGCGGGTCCTGACGACAGACTCAAGTGGCCATTGGATGGCTGTTAGGAGTTTGGTATGATTTCGGGACTTACTGAAAGAGAGAACCTACTTCAAACATGATTCCACTGATACCCCGAGCAGAAGGTTCGCTTGCTTCCGCTCTTCCCATCGAATTTACATTTCAAATCAATGTCAATCCTCCACCACCATCGATCTAATCTTCGAATCTGCTTCCGATTTCTTCGATTCATCGCCACCATGCACCAAGGCTAGCTCTCGATTCTGATTCCGATTTGGGTGTCCGCACTCTTGTTGTTGTCTCGTGCCACTTTCATTTCCACTTGGAGGACGCAATTCAATTTCCAACTAACAACTTAATCCTTTATTCAATTTGAAACCCATTAAAAGGACATTGCTTATCCTTTTAAGTGAATGCAAACAGATTTTAATGTAAATAAGAAAATGAGATCGATTTTCATTTGTGGAAATGTCCACAAGGCGAGGCGGAAAATACCCACAGAGGGAGGAAAGGGAATGGTTTGTGTGGTAAAGGGTTCGTCGCCGATTGACATTGGAGACCACAACGGGACACCTGACATGTGGATGCAGATCCACATTATTTACCTTCGAGCCTGCCGCCGCTGGTGGCCCAGGGTGGAGAAATCGAACCGCATTTCACCATTTGCTTTGCTCTCCAAATACCGAGACGAGTGGCTGATGTTAGAGATTGATTTTTCACATTTCACAAGTTTCATCCTTGGAATTATTCGACGCCGATTTCGTCACTTCGTCACCGCCTTCGCCTCCTCAATTCCGCATCCGCCGAGCATTCATCGCATAGTAAGTAGAGTTTGGGAAACTCAACATGTGTTGACGTATAATTTACCCCAAGCCTGTCCCATCTCAAACCCGAGCAGAGTGTTACAGGAAAAAAACAAAAGTTGGAATCTTTATTTAATGCAACCCAAACCTCGAGCATCCCAATTTACGGGGAAAAGCCCAGCCCAACCTCCCGGAGACTCTCCACAACTGCGTAAAAACCCCAAAGTTGTCTCCTGCTCTGGGCGAGGGCACCTTTTTGGAGGAAAGTGACGAAAATAAAAATTAAAACTTTTACTCACCCAAATCTTTTTTCCACTTTTCATCTCTTGTCCTCCCCATGGCTGCTCTTAAGAACATGCTCTCTGCCATAGCCCCTAGATACTCCACTTTGCCATGACGTCCCATGAGTTCAGTTGCGCTATGCGTGTCCTGACGGGCTCGCCTCAGTTACTTATTCCTACCGCTTCCCTCACATCTGATCGTGCTACTCCGCCACCTTCGCCCTTATCCTTATCCTTATGCTCACCGTGTTCTCTGCAGCCCGGCGATTGCAGTTCATTTTCAGTCCTGCCAGTTCTGTTGTCATTGTTGATGGCTTTAATCCGCCGGAAAACGCTGTTAGCGCATTACTTCGGGGCGAATTATAATAAGTTGGCTGTGCTGCTGATGCCCGGTAGCTTCCACTGAGCTCTGTTTTTTTATTTAATACCTCGTTTTCGGGATTTCGCTCTAATGCATTATCTGCAATATATGTCGCTGTCGCTGTGGGCGTCGGCGTCAGTGGAAAGTTTGTCTACAGACGATGGTGGGATTTGCATTGACTGGCATGCGTAGTTCAGGTGTCCTGTGTTCGGGTTCATCGATTAGGTTTTCAGGGATGTTCCATGGGCTGTGGTTGGTTCTGGGTGGCTTTGGAATAAAACACCTGCCAGTCGGATTGGACTATGAGAAAAATCCGCCAAGATTTATATCCGATCTATGTAAATGTAAGTAATGTAAAAGTAAATATAGAACGATGTATTAATTATTACTTAATATAACATGTCCTAGCGTGCATTCGAAATATAATTGTGTTGCTCTACATAAATATGTATTAGCTTTTACACAAATGTTTTCCGAAACGCATTGAAATATACAAATTTTAATTGCAGGCAGTAAACAAAACCCGTGGAATCGAATAATAAAATGTTTTATATTCAACTTCGACCTTCGCTAAACACTTATTTGTTTTCGAAAATTTGATACGCTTTGCAAATGAGGTTCACAAACAGACGGTCAGACGGACATACAGGCAGACCGACGGGAGCGACGACAGACTCAACTATGAGCGAAACCGTGCAACAATTAATTAACGCACCAACGACTAACAAATTGCAACATCGGCATGGCAATGGGCATTGGCAACACGGTCTGCAGTCGGAGCTAATGCCAGGCCTCACCATAATTGCGAGTTATGTGTGATGGCGTGCACCCCTCGTCCCCTCTAGCTTCGGGACTGCTCTCTGCGGGACAAAACACTTCGCCGTAGGTTGCCATTTTCACAGTCGACCATTGAAATCGGTGACGACGGTGGCGAATTTCGGAAAATCGACAGATGACAATAAAAAAGACACATAATGAGGCCGATGATGAGGATGGTGGTGGTGGGCTGACGATGGTGACAATGGCGAATGAAGACTATGGTAACGACTGTGCGAGGGCTACTACGAGGTCGGTGATGTTTCGGTGAAGGGGCAGGACGATGAGGATGGTAGTGGCTGGGCGAAGTGATAACTATAAGGATGAGGAGATGGGCGGTAGAAACAGAGGACTGTCGAAACCGAGGCGAGTAGTAAGGGGCATGTCTGGATTGGAAGAGTTGGACAAGCACTAATGAGGGTGCTTGCGACAACGATAACGACAGTGAGGACGAAGGACACCCGGAGAAGGTAGTTCGGCCTGCTGGATCGTTGGAAGTTCAGTTGGTAGGCAACTTTTTGGTGTTGCTGTTGTTGCGTATGCCAATGTTCTTATTGTTGTACTTCCCTGGCGAGGCTCATAGCAATTATTTGCCAATTTATATTGTACTCGAATCAAAATTCATAGAGGGTGACATCGTTACGAAAGATCAGACAAGTTGACAGGTTTCCAGGAGCGACCAGCGATCCGGATGAACGAGATCACAGCAGTGAAGTGAAAGGATAATAGATTTCCATTGAATGCTTTTAATTCGTAGGTCTTTTGGCCGTACGATGGAAAATGGGATATCGCGGTGCAGGTGTTGTTCGGAATTGTCAACCCATGTAGGCTTAGTTGTTATTGTTAATGTTGTTGCTACTGCTCATATTAAGACTATAAGTGTTGTGCTTTTCGGGGAATTGGTTGCTCACTTGAGGCGGAAGTCTTTAACGAGCAATAGGATCATCGGGTTGCTCATATTTGGACATGAATGATGGACAACGTTGCCCAGCAATTCGTCGTGCGCGGAAATAAAGTGTCCCTTCAAATTTACCCATGCAAAAGGCATCCCTGCTTATGCCTTTAACATAATAACGTGTTTTACTTCATCCGAACTAGAGCTCCTCCTCCATTATCGTTATATTGAGAATTACCTTCGCTTTTCCTACTCTAGTAAAAAGTCCTCCATCACAACAATATCGTCAGATCTCTCTGTTGTGAGTCTTTAAGTAATTAAAACGGCTTAGAGACCGATACATTCTCCCAAACCCACGTAACTACACGGTTCCTAGTACGTCCTTCCGGAAACAACATTCTCACTATTCTCCTCCCGCAGTTCGTTCGTTCGTTCGTTCTCTCCTTTGTCTTCTGGTCTCGTCGCACTGATGTAGTCATTGTTTTCGAAACCGAAGCAATTTGCAAACCCTGCCCCACTACTGGAAGAAAGGCTCCGCACAGCTCGCTCGGCCATTTTTCAAAATTGCGCCAAAGTCTTTTCATCTTCAATGGCTGCCAAGAGGATTTGAACCCGTTGTTGTTGGTCCTGTGGCAACTGCAATTCCCCTGGGGGGCATCTCGAGATGGCAGCCGGCAACTCGTACGAAAACAAAACCAATGCTAACGCCGAGTCCCAGTAATGAGTACAAATCGGCCCTCCACATTCACCGAGTGGGGGAAGGAGCGGTAGCATGACCGAGAGTGAAGGAGAAAGAGAGCGAATACGAATGCTCGCGAAAGAGAAAGGAACCTCTCTAGGAAGAACTAACCATCGTTTTGTTAGACCGTCGTGGTGGCCACCGCACTTAATGAGACGCTCCACAATATAAATGCATGAGGCGAATGCAGACCGAGATACTCCGAGACCGAAATACTCCGTGTACTCCTTGTATTTGAATCGACTGTACAGTTACTGAATCTTCTCCCACCAGTTTGATTTTATGTTCAAAACAGTGCAAACTTTTTCGGATAACAAGATGCTAAACAGTGTACTACAGTCCGAGCCTATTTCATTTTGTGGACTGAGATATTGTGGATTCCAACATTAGAAATATGTGTTAGATGACTAGGGGTGAAATGCCAGACTAAATTTCAAGGTACTAAGAAAGAGCAAAACTATACTTAGGCATACCTTAATCAGGCGTCCTTCAGTCTTCGGTAGTAGTAGATACGGAATAATTTAGTATATTTTAAGTAAGGAGTAAGTATTAATATCTACTTCCCCGAAACTGGATTCTAAAGTAGTGCTCTGAATGAAGATTGGTCATCATCACTCATCATCATCAGCATACCTCCGCATACTTACTCACCAGCCCAACCTTAGTTCCGTCAAAGCTCTACTCCACCACGATAACCGTACCTCGAGAGTGGCAATTAATTTATCTTTAACGGCGCATATCCCGCCGTCTCCAACTCCAACAGCAACATCGTCATTCGTAGGAAGGATTCGCGGCGATTTGCAGTCGGAGCAACTGCCGGTCTGGCGAATTGCGGTAGCTGTGGCCACAAAAGAACGTATTAATTGCAAATACGCGGTTGTCGGACCGACAACGTCTTCGGTGCTAGATGAGTTGAGGCCTTGGAAGGGGGCGGACACGCCATGGTGGAGAACTATAGAGGACCAAGAGAAAGACTAGAAAGGAATGGAGCCATTTGCTTGGAGTGAAGAGAAGAGTGGAAAGGAGGGAAGGAGGAAAGGAAAGGAGAAGCAAGTGAACGAATGGATAGATGTCCAGATGGTTAGAAGGATGGTCGGATCGGAGCGACTCAAGTCGAGGGAGGAGTGAGTGTTGTTCGTAAAGTTTCAATTTAATTGCTGAGCATCCTTTAACTGAAGCTGGATAATTTGTTTTGGCGCTCGTAATTGAGATTGCGGCTAAGATGTTGTTGTCGTAGTTGATTACAAACCGAGTTTCTGTTTGTTTTATTCAAATCCGAGAATCAGTTTCTTCTGGCAGGGAAGAAAAGGGAACTGTGGGGATGGAAGTGTTGCGGATTATCAAGGAATTTAAATCGAGGGGATTTCCGGAGCCATTTGCATACCATTCATCCATCAATCAATCGCTTAATCTCAGCCGCTGATAGTTTTATGTCTGCGGCCGCAGTTCGCGCTCCCATCGCTACTCCTCAAATGGTAGTGGGAGTGTGAGAGAGGGTGGTTTTTAACCCAGTTAATACGTCTAATTTGCCAACAAGGCCTCCTCGTGGGTCCGAATAATGGCAATGGGTTCCCGCCGCAAATGGGTGGCCACTTGCCATCGAGCAACCATCGCCCGGCCTCCACAGTTGTCGGTCGGTCGGTTGGTCGGGCGGCCAGTTGGTCGGGCATGTGGCAGGACGACCGGGCAGGCACCCACGCTCCGAGGATAAACAACTCAATTGGAATGCAGTTAACCGCGTAATTGGCGCACGTGTTCCGGCGCGTGCGTAAACACCATCCTTCCCCGCCCACTGCCCTTCGCTCGCTCTGTCCACCCTTCGTCGTCTGCCGCCGCTGCGGTGCGGTGTTTGCGGCCGAAACACGCTCAAAGCGTTGCAAATTGCATTCAAATGAAATTCAACTGGTTACACAACGATAATGCTTTCCATCCCATGCCGCCCCGGGGCAGACCAGCGCTTACCGCCGTGGCTGCTTGCCAAATAACAATCGGCCAAACATTTTAATGCGAACGGAATGCCACTAATTCGCCCGGCGAGTGGCGGCGGCGGCGGCGGCGGTGGCGGCTTCCATGGTCCCAAAATTAGTGCGTAAATGTTTTCTCACCAAATAAATCGTCCGCGTATCCCGGAGGTTTCGCCGGCCAGGCCCGGACCGGCTTGGGCCTCATCCCGCCGCTGGTCGTGGGCCTTCGCAGACTATCGACCGCTTCGTGCCTCATTTCGCTACGCTTGCGGAAATTAACTGCAAATTGAGGGGAACAGCAGCTCGGAACATGCCCGCGGAAGGACCTTCGGAGCGGCGGAAGGCATGCGTCGTGATTTTTCCATAGATTTGTGACGCTTCTCAAAAGCGCTCGCTCTGACAGGTTAAATTTAAAGGGCACGGACTCGAATAATGGGAGCAATTCATCATTTCGTCTTGCTCGGTTGGTTCGCGCATAATAAGCACCGTGATTTATGACTAAAAGGACGAAGGTTTTTGTTGAGATTCATGAAAATGTAGCAATAGGATTTCCTAAAATCAACCAAAATGGATGAGTAGTAATTAGTAAGTAGTACTTATTTAATCACACTTTTTGTCTATTACGAATCTAGAAAATTATCGAGAAAACTAATGCCAACGATTTACATCAACTCTTTTCCTTATATTATCATGAGATATCTCTTTCATATCTACTCGTGATTCTCCTCCAATTGAGTGGGGATTTAGGTATATGGATTGTACCAAATCCACTGACAATTAATGCCTCAGATTGGAACATTTGTACCACGTAAGAGTCAAAAATATCCTAATCGACCATAAACGCATCAAACGACAAGGGAATGCATTGTGTAAAATATAAAACACTTCCGATTTTTATTGCAACTATTAAAAAACTCGTGTAGAAAAGTCATATCAATGGCCAACGGTAGTTGTTAGGAAAAATTGCGCTTTAGAGACCATTGCGGATTGGATTTTCAATATAACATGAGCACAAATTGTAATTTAATCCACAGATGTCACCATTATGATCAACGTAATCATCGCACAAAGCACCGAAGGGATATCCTTGCCAATGGGACCGGCGAGAGCGAGACCAGGGACCAGCCGTTGAGGTTATCTCTTTGCTGACACCAGCAACAACAACGAGAGTCGCAGAATGGTGAGGACGACACGTGGCAGTCCGTGGTCCAGGGACCATGGTTCGGGGTTGCCGGTTTCCGGGCCGACCCTCGTCCCTCACCGTGGCAAGTGGTGAAAAATAGTATTAAAGTCACATTCGCAATCATCAAAATCTAATTCCACGTTGTTTGGACGGAAGCTGGCGCCAAGGACGCGAGAGCGGGACAGTTGGAGGGACGACGAACGGTACCAAGACTTTTCTTTCGCTCATCCTCCTGGGTACTGAAACTGAAACTCACCCTCTTTGCGGGGAAGTCAACACATGTGACGCAGAGTTCCACTCGTTCCATTTTTTCTGCTCCCGTGTTTAGGTCCTTTTTCCCGACTTCGCTACCGCTCTGCTGTGAGGTCCTCCCTGGTGACACTTTAGTGCGTCGCGGTGCCAAAAGGTCTTCCCTCTCGCTCACACTTGAGTGCGATCTCTTCCCCTCTACATTGTTGCCGTACCAGGGCGCAGCTTCATCAAATACAAATTCAGCGCTCACTGCGACGCGTCCTTGTTCTGTAATCGAGCTGGGAAATCTGTCATAAAAACGGTTCTCCAAGTGCTTTCCCCTCGCCTCGCCTCGCCTCGCTTTCCGCCCCATCCACCCGACGCAACAGCGACGCTCGGTGGAATATTGCGACACACGAGCGCAAAAGGACTCCTGGGACCTTGTTTATGTCAACTTTTCGTTGATAATTTATATCTATGCGTAACATATGAGAACGTTTAGGGTGGGCGGGTCTTTCATCTTCGGCCTTGCGGTCGCTCCGGGGAGGGTGTTTATTCGAATTCGTTTTTAATTGCTACAATCGAAGACGAAAAGGGGGCCTGGTAGGCATATCTGGCTGATAGACATTACATTTTTGTGTAGTATTACTTTAAAATCTCCCTGGTTTATGTATAACTAACTAGTTTCAGTTTCATAAGCGGGCAGTTGTGTTGCCTTGTTTTCACACCCCCAGATACCTATCCTTTATTTACTAGTCAGAAGACAAATTCACTAATTAGCTTTCTCAATTTTCCAGCCCATCACCCTTTCTCGCCATCGGTAACAGAAGAAGTTATCTCCATATACAAGGGTTTCCTTTGCCCATGTTAGGTACCAGCCCAAGTCATTCGCCCCACTGGAAACCATAATGAAGTTCCCAAATGATATCATTAATTTGAAGAACCCCTCTATAACCGCATCGGCTTTCACATTGTTCATTTACAGAGTGAAACAAAAATGTCCAGCATGTATTATTTCTCAATGGATTGCACTGGGCCCGGAATTCCCCAGATGAAGGCGCAACTAATGTGACCTTCAGCGCTTTAATAGTGTCAGATATTTCATCAGGAAGTCAGGAAAGGTGAAAAATACGCCTTAATGAGCTGGGATCGCTCTCCAGTTACAGATTAATCAGATGAGGGGTTTTGTTTCCAGGGCAGTGGGTGTGGAGCAAGCGGTATAAAATTTGTGATTTTCTTTTTTATTTTACTTTAACATTAATTAGTCAAAGATGGTTTTGGTAAATGTAGTAGATATCGATTTTTCCAGGAAATAGCCTGAATTCAATTCGATTCTCTTTCACTGAAAGCTAAATGTAGCACAAGGATGTTATCCCCGACCGGACCCATCAAGTCTAATAGACCGCCTTGGTATGCGGTACCGGGAATGCAGTGTGGACGAAAGTGTCCTTTCCCCCCATAGATCCGAATCGAAATCCCATCATAGCGAATTCGATTAAATGCACAGACACTACAGCCCATTGAGCCTGGTTATCTCCTGGTGCGTCCTCCAAGGAAGATCCGATCGGAGGACGGAGCCGTGGGGCCCAACTCAATGCGAGTTAAATGTACCACGATAATCCGGTCTTCTTTCTCGTTTCCACAATTAGTTTGCGACCCAGCAGAGCCGGGCTCAAGAATTTAGATAATTATTTCGCCAACTTAGCAGCACCCTCGACGATCCTGTAATCTGCCTCGCCCTCGCCCTCGTCTCCGTCCGTCTCTCTTTGCGTGATGGGTTTTATGTGCTGTCGCAGTCGGGAACGAAGTTTGTCGCAGGCGTCGCTGCCAACAATAAAAATTCAATTAAACAAACACAACAACAAGCTTCCGATGAGGAGCGCCGATAACGCAACTATTGATAAACACATGCACACAGACACCAATACCGGGGCACCCGAACACATCCGGAACCAAGGAGTGGCTGGCGTGGCATAAAGTGAAGAATTACACGGCTCTTTGCACTCATCTGCGCTTCCGTCACCCGGCGGGCGTCCTCTAACCATCACCCTCACCCTGAACCACCACCCCTGCCCCGGTTCCGACGCCTCGCCACCGTCTTTCTCGTTGTTGCTATTTTGAACAAAAGTCAATGGTGCAAAAAAAAGAAGACCCTCTTCCGGACTCTTTCTCTCCTTCCCTCCCTTCCGATCTCGACTCTTCTCTTCAACTTAATCTGCAGCAATTCAGGCACAAAAAGGTTCCCATAAAAATCTGCACACAAGGATGGGAGAAGACCGAAACGCTCGGGTGGCGGGCGGTCGCTGGGTCGGTCGGTCGGTGGAACGATTGTTGTTGGTGGCGGTGAGGGCCAACAACTTAATTGTTGTTGCTGCATGGGTGACAGGCGAGTTCATTTCCGATTTCAATGGATTCCACAACCACGACTGCGACCGATAGCGTCCTCGCTCGGGCCGTAGAAGTTCTTCGGAAACTCGCAGCCTCGACGTAGATTTGCAATTTGCATAATTTATGCCGCAGCCCCGGCAATTATTGCCAGGGGTGGGCAACGGCAACGGCGGAGATGGGGATTCGAATTGTAGGCTTGAAGGATTTAGTGGCGCGAGCAGTAGGGGTGTGCGAGGAGTGAGAGGAGGAGGGAAGAGGAGGCAGAGGAGTTCAGTGTTTCTTGGACGAAGCACTGGTAAACTATAAACCTTGTTGATATCAATATTGCCATCTATTGGGCTTTGGGTGAGCAGAACTAGAAGGATGAATGGCATATTTGTCTTCCGATCGACTTTCAGAATTATGATTTTCTTCGAGTTCTCTTCCGGACCCCGATTAGAAAACTCATCGGAGTTGTGCTGGCAACAACTTTATTTTATTCCCAGGTTCCCAGGGATGTTCGACGACAACAACAATGAAAATCCACCTCCTCTAAGCCTCTTACGGTCGACGCGTCGTAACGCGCTCAAGCGACAACTAATTCCGGAAACGGAAGCTTTTCCTCCCAATAAAGTGCGTTTAAAATGAAATTTAAAATTTAAGTCGATTGACGATCGGGCGTGTCGATCGGAGATAGCGGCGGAGTCGAGGGAGGAGAAGTGTCGGGGGAACTGTGATATTGAACTGAAGTAATTGAATCAAACAATTGAAACTACTAATTGAATTCTCCCGACGCCCACACCTCTGGAGAAAACACAAACGTCCTCTACCTGCGGACAAGTACATGTATAGATTGCTCCAGGGACAGCAACAAAGGCAAGTCAAGTGTGAAATTTTAAATTTGGTCCCCATTTCGAAAACAAAAACATTCAATTATGTGAAAACAAACGGGAATTTCTTAATCCGATTTGTGTCGCATCCGAATACACGCATCCATCCGTGAACTCACACAGACACTCACACACCAGGCTACCGACCCACCGACCAACCGACCAACCAACACAAGGGCACGCGCTCACACCTCGCGAGACTCCCTCGCCCGCGCTCTCTTCGTGGCGCTGGCTTTTTTTATCACTTCATTGTTGGGCATCCGCATCCTTGCACTCGCACGTGGAGTCGTCGTGCATTCTGATGTCCGTGACAGTTTCATCAACTGTCAGCCAGACAGGCGCCGAGTCGGACGGATGGACGGACGGACGGAGGGAGAGACAGATAAACAAGCGCGTGAGCCACGCAATTGAATTCCGAATAGCGAATTCACGAAATCCGGAAATCCTCGTATCCATTTCTGAATCCCATTTGGCATCCTTTTTATTTACGCCCGTTTCGGGCTTTTTGTCTGTGTGCGTGAAGCGGGGAATATCTGCGATTTTATCAGCAAGCGACACGCAGACAGCCAGCCAGCCACGTCACAGCAGCAACGTCAACATCATCGGCAACAACAATATTAATTACAACAACAACAACAACAACAACAACAACGAGAAGAGCATTTCACACGAACCGAAAACCAAATCCGACCAGACCGAGAAACCCTCAGACCAACCACTCGAACAACTCATCGACATCGGCCCCGCCACTGTCCCTCCTTCGCCGGCTCCGTCCCACCCATCAGTGGCCTATCTTCCCTCTCACTCTCCACGTCGCTAAGTCGCCAAGCCCCAGCTGCATCCGCATCATCCACCACGCCCCCTCATCGCCCCTCCCCTCCGACACCCCACAGCCATTCGTCATTCGGTTCAAATTGAATTTCCTCGTTGCGGAATTTATTTGCATATTAAAATAAATAATGAATGTCTGTGTCTGCGAACGAGTGAGTGTGCGTGTGAGCGATGTCTGCATCTGTGAGTGCGTTTGTTTGCGCAAGGACGCCGCCATGTTTGCACACACACCCACGCCCACTTTGATATCAGAGGCAATGCCGCTTATTCAGCCATTTTAAATAAATTATGCAAAATTATTGTGTTTACACTAGCTACTAATCTTCACTCGCAATTTGCGAAGCTCTCTCAATTAGTTGAGCAAATTCCGCCCCATCATTCCTTGTGCTAGTATACGCTGTAGTAGTGTTGGTTGGTCATTGTAAGAAGTTTATTATAGTAATATACCCTGCCAAATCTGTGCGGTTTGCGTATGAAAATACCATAAAAAACCCATCTGTGGAATGGTTTACTTTTTAATAAAAATCACACTAGTATACATCGTGTACTTTAATTTTATTTCTTTGGTTTTGATTCTCCTCTCGCTTAAATTACTAAATAATTAATTTATTTTAATCGTAGCTAAACATAAATATCCATTATATGTACATTAGTTGTTTGAACAAGCAGTATTTACAAAACCTAGAATAGTCGCTTAATTTTATCGTTAAATTAATAAATATTCGCTAAAACCTCGCCTCTGATAGTTTTACCAATATTTGAGAAACTTCTATTGACACAACATTTGGTATGTTCTCAATTGGATCTCGGCACCTCGACACCTCTTCGACTTCGGCAACGTCCCTCGAACTTCGGCTCCTTTAATTGACAGATATTTCATCGACGACTACTTGCCACCGCCTCCCACTGTAAGGACCACGTCCTTGAAGTCGGCCGAGAATCATCACAATCTTAACTGCCCACAGAGTGTGGGATCGTCTCCAGCAGCTCGGACTTCTGCTGGCGCCTCATCTCGTACAGTTGCAACAGCTTCTGTTGCATTTTGCAATTTTATGAGTGCGAGTGTCCCAGGTGGTGAGCGCCGAGGGGGTGGAAGTAGGGTCCGTAGGGCGGATAGGGGACAGCGTGCGAGTAGAGCAGGCTGCTGGCGTAGGCGCCGGGTCCGAAGGAACCGCCCGACGGCGGCGGCGGAATCGTGGGGCTGTTCACGTCCATGCCGGGGTTCTGCTTCTTCCACTTGGTGCGGCGGTTCTGGAACCAGATCTTCACCTGCAAAGGCAGAGAGAAGAAAATTAACACTGAATCGAGTTTCAAAAGAATCGTGGCTTCAAATCAAATCACTGAAGGTGAAACGAAATTCAGGGTGAAACGGAAAGCTTACCTGCGTCTCGGTCAGACTCAAGCTCAGGGCCAGGTTGAGGCGCTCGCACACACTCAAGTAGCGCGTCGTCTTGAACTTGTTCTCCAGGGACACGAGCTGCTCGTAGGTGAAGGCGGTACGTGCTCGACGAGGCTTCGATCCGCCTCCGCCGCCGCTGCCGCCCCCTTGCGACTTGCTGCCGTCGCCATTGCGACTGCCGCCCTTCTTGGAGTCCGTCTCGCTGGCCCGGTCGTCGATGTCGCTGCTCATGCCGTCGTCGCACATGTCGTCCTGGTCCATGTCGTTCAGATCCTGGGCTGCAAGGACGAAACAACACACATGAGTTGGAGGTCGATGAGAATGAGTAAAAACGGAAACCAACAAAAAGAGATAGGAATTAGCATTTTTGTCAATAATCAAGGAAGCAATCAATCAAACCCCGTAGACGTGGTCAACAATGGAGCGATGCGACTGCTGGGCCCCTGGGAGTGTGGATGGGTGGGGAAGGAAATCAATCATCAGTCCGAGATTCGTTTGCACAAATCATCGAATAAATCCCATCGATGGCGTGGAATTAATTGAAAGCACCACATGGTCCAAGAGTTTTCAGAGGTGAACGGCAGAGTTTGTGCAGGGGGGGCGAAGTAATGGGTTTTCAGTAATTGCGCCATCAAAATGCAATTAAATTAAGTAAGGACAAGCGCCTTTCACTAAGACGGATTGATATTTGTATTGGTATTGAACGATGTTTAGTTGGATATATATCCACGTATGAGCGATAGGTAATTCAGAATTATATTTTCTCTATATACAGCTTCAAACCTTAGCCTTTTTTACACACCAACCGGTAGCCCATGTTCACGAGTTGAATGATGTACAGATTTGAAACAATGCAGTCACAGCTCATAAGAGGATAAAATAAAATCAGCTGCAATAAAGTCGGTTTCTTCCCAGGGTACTTCCAATTTCCAACCACTTCGCCATATTCGCCCGATTACCTCAGACCCGCTACTGACCCTTGTCAGCCTTCGGTACGACCAAACTCTTGGCCCAACGCAAATTGCTTAACTCTTTTTTATACTCTAATCCCTCTTAAATACCTCGAACGACCTTTTAATTCGCTCATTTTCAACGGGGTCCCGACACTCGACGGAATCAAATTTCCTTGTTAACAAATTAACTACACGACTAAACAATTTCTAACTTCGGAAGCACCTTAAGCTGCAGACTTTCCTCCTGCGTATCGAAGAATACCCCTTTTTTGGGGTCGTTGGGGATGGACTCGAAGCCGGAGCCCTGAATTCGGGCATGAATCCAACAGGCAACATTCAGAGGAAGGAAAATAAATTGGCCTCAAACGGAAACGAAAAAGGATGCTTAAAAAGCGGCTAAGGGAGATCCAGAAAAGGGAAAAGTTGGAACGAACAACTGTCAACCCCGATCAAAGGAGCTCGGGACGACACAGAGGCAAGTGCATTTTCCGTGAAATAAACTCGCAGACAGTTGGTTGCGGTCGAGCCTCGTACCGCCGGAAGGTTGTTATGGTGGTGGCAGTGATGAAGGCGGGGATGATCCCAAGAATCCGTCCGGACTACAAAGGGTTGCCGCGGAGGGCCCGGCCTCGGCTCGGTATCGCACTGTATTAAGTGCCGTCGTTCAATTTTAATGCGATGCGAAGCGATTCCATCATCAATCAAACAAACATTCGCCGCCGCCCAGCCCTGCTCCCAAGTAGTGGGCGGGAGGCTTTTCGCTTCATCCCCACGCTGCTGCCTTTGAGTCGACCAGTAAAAACAACAACCACTACAAAAATAACAACAACAGGGCAGGAGCAATTGCGATGCCACGGAGTGCAATTATCTCCATGTTTGCCTATAATTAGCGGTAGGTGTGCCTAAAAGTAGCCTACTTAAAGCACACACCCACACACACGCGCAAACGGGAGTACGGGAGAGAGAGAGAGAGAGAGAGAGAGAGAGAGAGAGAGAGAGAGAGAGAGAGAGATGCAGTCGAATTGCTTTCAGCAACAACATTGCGGTAATTAATCAGATAATTAACGTCAACGCTTCATTTAATATTTAACGATGTTGACCAACGGCCATCGCCATCGCCTCGTTCGCAGTCGGCAACAGCAGTATCGCAGGCAAGCATCCGCCGGCTACAAGGGGGTGTTTGTAAACCTCCGCCCCACCTCCCTCCACCTTATTCGCCCCATAATCAACCCACCCACCCACTCACTCTTCCGGCCTTAATACTTCAACCCTCCCCATTCCCTCTCCGTCGGCCCGCTGCAGCGCTTTCACCGTGATGAAGCGTATAATGGCGGTTGTAAAATAAACATGGCGGATAAACATCCTTGTCCGCCGTTATGCGTGTGAGTGACTCCGTGGACGAGAGGCTGTGGGTGTTTGTGTTTGCATAGACTGACTGACTGGTGTAGATAAACAGACAGTGGAAGGCTCTGCAGACGCAGGAGTGGTAGCGAACAACGCTTGGGTGAATCGGATGATTCTATCGTAAATAACTCTAAAACTCCGTTTAATATCAAACTCTTCTCCATTTCTTTGTTTATGGGGTATTTTATTTTCCACATAACACTGGTATAACTTCCGAGAACATCCCAACTTTAGTCTCATCTTATCCATCAATATTGCTCTTTATTCTATACGCGAATATAGTGTATGAAACACCAAACACACCTCCAAACACCTATCATCAAACACCTAATCAATTTCATCAAATACAACCACAATTCCGTGGACAAGAGCCCGTTCCCAGGAGGTTGTGCGTGTGGGAGGCCCGTGAAACGACCTGTTCTTTTATATATATAGAAAGTCATTGAAAATCTCATCGAACACTTGTCTGCGGTTTGACGCCGAGGCTGCTTCGACGCCCCAAACAAATCCCCCCATTTATCAACCTCTCCTCCACCTACTGGTGGTCACGGCGGGTCCACGGAGCCACGATGCAATGGTCAAGGTTGCTACGCCTGAAATTTCCGCGAATGTTGTTCACACAGCAACCGCGTCTGTCTGGCACCAGTTCCCCATCCCATCCCCTCGGGCGTGCCCCGGCCTCGTCCACAGGACGGGTCGGCCACAAACACAGGAAATCCGAGGGCATCCGTGAGTTTCACGGCGGACATCGGCGCCGTCACATTGGATCCGGCCGGGCCCCTGGACTCTGGACGTAGGCAATTTAACACATAATGGAGTGGCACTCACTCACACCGACGAGCAGGCACGGACACATGAACACACTCAGTCGCATTAAACATTCATGGGCGTCATTTGGAGCCCGACTGGAGCAGCTCCATTCGGCGTGCAAATTGTTCCGGTTCAATTCATTCACGTCGACCGCAAAATCAAATTAAATGCGGCTCGAAATTAGTCGACAAATAACGACACCGGGGTCGAGGAGAGGGTGGATAGCCAGGATCCCATCCACCCGACCTGTGAGAGGGAGGCGTGGAGATCGTGGATGAATCCAAAGGGGGCTGTGGTCAGAGGTGAGGGTGTAATAAAATCAGACATTCGTGGGGCGAATTAGCCAGCAGTAGAACAGTGTGAGTTCAATGCGAAAACCAGTTAAAATGGAGTGATGAAATTGGTGCTAATTTGATGAATGAACCACCAATCAAGATTAAACTGCACCAAGTGTACCGATTATAAAATAACAAGCCCAAATGAACTGGTATGGTGTGCGATTAAATTGATAACTAAAAATTAACTAAATATTTCTGTGTTAACAAAGAGGTAGAGTCAACTGCGTGGATACGAGAGATCCGAAAATCTGAATAATCAGCAAGATCGCATATCGAAATGATCGAAATGAAACGAGAAGTTAGGCGAAAGTGACAAACCAAACGTTTCGAATTTTATCTCTTTAGCTAAAGCACACTCCAAATTGTGGCACAAGGCTTTTTCTGTGTCCTCCGTGATAATTACTCAGAGCAGAAGCCTCCCATTAACACCCGGACCAAGGCCCATCTCTGTCTCCGTCTCGGTCTCTCCCATTTGCCATGGCGTGATGCGCTCGATGGAGCTTCATTTACGGAGGCACATAAAATTCCACCGAGACCCACTCGACCCGCCCCACCCCACTCGCATTCATTGCTAAATGGGAGGATCCTCTCGAGTCCAACAGCAGCATTTAAATTATATGTAAATCTCACACACACAGGCACACAAAGGGGTGGGAGTGAGAGTGAAAGGGACGAGTGGTGGCGAGCGTTTTGAGTCATAAACTTAATTATGAAACCCGAGTGTTAATTACCAGTTCCATCATAAAACCCCCAGACAGTGCAGAGTTGCCACCCTGTCCGGGTACGTGGAGAGAGCTTTTTATGAGTGGCCCGGGTTGGTGTGTGTACGTGGGTATGTGTGCGCTGCTGGAGCGGTGGAGCCTTGTCGCAATCATTATAATCACATCGCAGAACCCCAATGCCTCCCCAGGGAGCATTTGTCGTCTCATTTTGCCATTTTCATAAAATAATAAATAAATGGCAGCATAATTTTGTCATATAATAAAATTGCCTCTCGAGTTACCAAGCAATTTGTGTACGTGTCCTGTTCTGTTCGCCCGTCCGTCCGTCTGTCTGGGCTCTCTGTCGGTTCGTCTGTCCCTTTTTTTGTGCACTGGTTCCCCTGTGTGCGTGTGGCAAGGACCTGAACTGCCACAAGACTAAATGGTCCTGTACACGGAGCCTAACCCGGGAATTCTGAATGCGACCTGACCTGAAAGCGGCAGGATTGTCGAGGAAATTGTGGGCGAGAGGAAAGTCACGGCGGGGAAATCTCTTGGGGAGCTGCGGTACATGACAGATATATAAAAAGTTATGGAACTGTGCAAAGTTGTGAAAAAATATTCTCATCTTGGTCGTTTTTGCGTTTTTCGATTTTTGTCCTCTGCCGGTTGCCACCCCCTACTGCATTTAAATAGTCCTGGGTAATAGGGCATGGAATTAAGCGCAAGTGCGACAGAGACGGCAGCCCGCACATACCATAGACTGCTGAAAAGAATAAGAGTTTTGCAGCCATTTTATTTTCCATCCCCCACATTCTCACCCCCCAGTAGACATCCTCGACGGCGGTGCCACCCTCTGTTAAGTGTGCGGTGCCGTCTCGAAGGGCGGTTGCGTGGAGAGTTTCCGAGAGAGTGAGAGTGGGAGATCGAGTGGTGGGCGGCGGTGAGGGTCGGATTTTATATAGCGAGGTATATAAGACATCCTGCTACTTGTTGGTGGCAATTCCGAAATTCAGCAATCCACCCTCTGACGGTTCTGAATGTTTTATTTCGTGTGTTATTTTTGGGGTATTTTGCTTGTTGTTATCGCTGGTTGCGTTGTGTTTTCAAAGGCAGACGGGGTTCGTTCTCTTTTGCCATGTTCGACACTGGTGTTGTTGGACAAGTCAAAAGTTTTAAAGTTTGATTGGAGGTTTCGAAGCAAGTCAACGTTGAAGGTTGAATTTAATGAAACCCTAATAAGTATTGAGTAACGAGTTTTCACTGGAGTTTAGTTTGTATTTGATGTATTGGAGCATTGATAGTAAAATAGGAACGATATTGAAGTAATAGTGTGGGAAAATATGGAGAAACTAAAACAACGAATAAGTATAGAAGAACATGGAGAATTTTGCGCATTGATAGTGATAGTAAAATAGGAAGGATATAGTGATAATATAGGGATATATGGATAAATTATAAGAAGAAGTATAGTGGATCATGGAGGATATCCAGGAAGTTCTGTGAAAATAATGCCATATGCAATGGTATAGTATGGTGATGGTACAAAAGTAGCACATATAATTGTGTATTGAATTGATGTGAAGGATTCCTGGTCCATGATCGAAGATTTAAAAAATCCATTCATTTTATGTCATATCGAGTAATAATATTCTCTATCTTTTTGATCTATTGGAATGCTGGAAAAATTGAATGTTGATTTGCGGAAACCATCTGGTACAACGCACACTCAAACACAAAAACCCCACCGCCCTCCACCCAAACGAAGCCCTCATTACAGATCCTACCGTAGCGTAAACACTTAACAACAAAATCATAATTGCTGGCATTTAATCTGTCAAATAATAATTGCCATCAGTGCGCATGCCTATATAAATCCACCCAGACAGTGGAGCCGCCATCGTCCTCTACGCCTCGCCTCACCTCGCCTCCCACTCCCTGCCCCCGACCTCGCACCCCACAATTTGGGGAAACGAGGGGTAGGAGGTTGCCGGGCTGCGGACTAATTTACGCAAACCATTCGACAACGAAACTCATTGAGGCGCTTAATAAATGTGCGGTAATTAAGTACCTTGCTAATTAATGAGTCCGGCAAACGCTGGAGTTGACGTCGCTCCCAACGACACACAGCACAGCGACGTCGGGTCCAAGTGACGTTGAGAGCGACAGAGAGGAAGCATGTCAATGAGAGAGTGAGTGAGATGGGATGGCACAAGCGAGCGTGTGCAAGACAGAGAGCGTGGGTGAGCGAGTGAGTGGGGAGTTTATCGTCGCCGCAGAACAAGTCCCTGAGGGTTTGTTATGACGGTTGGCAATCAACATCATCATCGCCATCAGCAGAGCCGACGTCGTCACCAGTGATGACGACAGGAATTGGCGGTAGGCGATGGGCGTTGGGCGTTGGGCGTCGGAAGCTGCCCTTTACAGGCAGTTACCGTTAAGGGCATTGAGGAAGGGTTAACCGGTCTCCCATTGTTGTTGATGCCATTGTTATTGCTGGTGGCGTCGACGCTGTTGGTGTCGGTGTTGATGTTGATGATGTTGGAGCCGATGATGGCCGCCATTGATCGAGTTAATTGTGTTTTATTAACACAAACAACGCGAGCGAGCGCACGAAGCCGGTGCTACGACGTGGAGCTGGGCCGCCATGATGGACGCCATTATGTTTATAAATTTCGACGTCAGCGTAAGTGGGGAGCCAGACTAATCTACGATGAATGGCGATAGGTGCATGATGATGGTGATGGTAATGGTGTCGATGCTGTGGATGCTGATGTGCTCCCGAATGGCTGTATGCGCAGCGGTTGGGTGAGTGCGTGAGCGAAGTAGGGAGTGTTTGTGGCTGAGGCGAGAACAATTCAAATATTCATTAAGGCACCATAAAGGTCACCACGAGTTTTATCGCCGGGATGTTGACGGGTTCGGTGGATGCTGGATACGAATGGATAAGAGGTAAAAGGATGGTATGCGAAACGCCTTACAGCATATTGGTGGGAGTCAGTTCGAAGCCTACCTGGTAATGGTGACAAGTTTGGATTCGGTAGATATTCAATAATTTCAATAATATAAGATGGGAGAAATGGGGTTTTCGGGTAGATTGTATATGGATAGAGTATAGAAAGTAACGATACACGTATATAGGGTGTGAAATACGCAGCATTCATCAACGGAATAGAAAAATGCACCCTGTGCATGAAGCCATAATTTCGGGTTTCTGCCGTGGAATCGACACAAAAACTAAACTTTCTTCTCCAATGTTATTCATCTAACAGAAAAAATGCGGTTTCAGGAATAGGGGAAAAAGGGAGAGGGGGGAAAATCCTAATTCCATTTCGTTTTCTCGTTCGTAGCTCGCAGTCGCAGCCAAACAAATCGCAGAAATATGAAACGAATTTTTAATTAAAACATCAATCAGACTCGAATTCATTTGAGCGTATCCTGGACGTGAGGTAGCGAGGAGGGAGTCAAGGGATTGGGGCGGTCGACGTGAAATTTTTGTGAGAAGTTGTTGTAGTCGTAGTCGTCTACACACGTCGAGCAGCAACACCAAAGGCAGACGCAGTCCATACATACCCATGTGCGGAGATATCATAGTACGGACATCCTCGCATCACTCACACATACTCAAATCGTACCTTCCACAAATCGATGTGGAGCCATTAAATGGAGAACACACCGTGAAGCTACAATCTGCCATCAAAAGACGACAGAGGTGGGCCATTGATAGCCATGGGCATGGATTCATACATTGCGATTTCTCAAACAGAAAAAAACAGCAGTCCAAAAAAGCTACGAATTTTCCCTTCATCATGTCGAATTAGAAATGGGCAAATGGGCACCGGCATTCATTAGGATTGATTTTAATTGGAAAAAATGGGTTTTCTTCATCGACCTATAAAATCCGTGCAAAAGAAAGGAATGTGAGAGGTAAAAATTCTTTTCAATTTATTTCAAATCGCGTGAAACAAAGGCTGCAAAACGACAGGAAAGAAGTCATCTGCATTTTCACACCCATTGCACCTGAATGGAATTGGAAATTAATTGGAGGCTAAATCCGCACGGGTTCGCTAGCCCTTTCAACCGTTTACGACGATTTGCGGTCACCCACCATCCCCATTGACTATTTGTCCCACCCCTGGCTTCGCGAGTTGGCGATGGTACTCACCGGACATGTCCTCGCTGTGCTCGTCGTCCATCTGGTCGTGCATCTCCTCGTCGCGATCGTAGTTGCTGCTGTTGCAACTCCATTGCCGGGCCGTCGCGCCGAAGGTCGGTTGTCGGCCGGTGAACTTGTTGGGATCGAGGATGTTCTCCACCGAGAAGGCCAATCGTTTGGTGGTCTCCTTGTCGCTGGGTGTCGTCGTGGTCGACGAGGCTGCCGTCGTCGGCACCGATCGGGTCAGATCAACTGGGCAGGCCTGAGAGAGTCCAGGAGAAGGAATTGTTAAATATGCTGATTTCTTGCTTAGGATATATAGGAAATTCATTATTTGTTCGCAAAACCAAATCGAAAATTTAGAAACAGTCGAAATATTTGAATTTTTCTAAATTTTTTTTTCTATTGTATAGAATTATCAAGCTTAATTGAAATTTTAGAAATGATTCGAAATATTGCCTATATACAAAATTGTATTGTTTTCCAAAAGTTATAGTATAGCAAAAGTCCGTCCCAGTCTCTAAGAACTCGATATATCTTGGAATTTCTCAAACGACCTACTCGGGCCACTTCAGCCTGGGTTTGGCACTTACCGACGGTGTTCCGTGGGAGCCGTCGTGGCTGTCCTCGTCGTTGCCGTCGACGTTCAGCTCCTCGCTGGTGTCGCTGCGGGCGTAACTGGCCGCGGCCGCGATCTGGCGCGACGTGGCCGCCGCGGCAGCAGCGGCGGCCGCCAGGCCTCCCAACTGTATCCTGAACCCGTAGTCGCTGAGGTCACTGGACCGAGCGTTCGCACTGGACGAGGTGGAGGACGCGGAGGAGGAGGAGAACGAACTGAGGCTGGTGGGAGCAGGTGCTGAGCCGTTGACATGGTTGTGGCCGTTGGTCTCAGCCGGTCCCGAGGACGACGAGGCCGATGTGGAGCGCTGGACGACGGCGGCCTGGGCGGCTGCGACGAGCTTTATCCGTTCGATGTCCATGTCGTTCGATGACGAGGGGCTGTTGATGACAGACGAGGACGGGGCCAGGCTCGGGGCGGGCAGGAACATCGACCCGGGCGGCGCCGACAGGAGCTGAGCAACTGGTGGCGGCGGCGGAATCAGCGACGAGGGGTGCGTTGGCGGCGACGACAGCAGTAACTGCTGGTTCTGCTCGGCCAGATGTTGCTGGTGCAGCAGTTGCTGCTGCTGGTGCTGGTGCTGTTGGTACTGGGGCGGCGACGTGGGCGGCGAGAGTGGGGAGTGGGCCGGCGAGGGCGGCGTGTGCGTCGCGCCGACCGGGAGCAGCGTGGTCGCCGTTGCCGTTGGCGGCAGGTGCGAGCGCAGGTGGAACGCCGTGGCGACGTGTTGCTGGTGCTGGTGTTGCTGCTGCTGCTGGTGATGGTGGTGCTGGGCGGCGGCCGCGGCCAGGAACTGCGGGTTCTGCAGCAGGTGCGGGTGCTGCTGCAGCAGAGCCGCGTGCGGATGCTGCAGCGGCTCCGGGCGCGCCAGGGGTCGGCAGTTGGAGGACAGTTCGAGGAGTTTCCGCTGCTGGGGGCTGGGGAACGTCACCGGGGCCGGCGGCGAGAGCGAGCGTCGGCTGGTGCCATTGTTGTTGCTACCGCTCAGGACTCCGCCGAACTTGAGCTGCTTCTCGCCCTCGAGCTCCTCTGATGGGCTGAGGCGCTGCAGCACGCCCTGCTCCGTCATCTGCTTCAGCCGCTCGATGGAGTAGCGGAGGTTCTCCTCGGGCGGTTGGCCGGACGCCGAGGTCTTCGCCGTGGTGCTGGTGCTCGTGTTGCTGCCGCTACCGCTGCTGCTGCTGCTGCTGGGGATCGTCGGCGTCGCCGTGGCCGAGCTCTGGCTGATGATAAACTTGGGAATTTTCGCCGCCGGCGATGGGTTGTTGTTGTTGTTGTTATTGTTGTTGCTGGGCGAGGTGGTGCCGCCGGCGTTGGTGCTGCCGACCTCCGGCGAGGTGTTCGACTTGGGCGAATCCGGGTTCGAGTTCGGACTCAGCTGGCCGACGGTCGACTGGGTGTCCGTGGCCTTCTCGCTCGACTGCAGCATGACCATCGTGATGGCGAGTGGCGGCGTCCCGGAAGCAAGGGCTTCCCTCAGAGAACCCGGCGAATCGGCACGAATCGAACAAAAGGAACAAACAAACTACACACTTGTCACACTTGGAACCACCGACGAGGTTCGTCACTGGGCGAACCCTGCGACAGGCTCTGTAAATGTCTCTGGCCACGGGTGGGGCGCGAGATTCGCGGCGCGTCTGACTCGAAACTCGTGACTCGGGCGAGTGCGGGATCAGGAAGCTGCGTCTGCGATTCGAAGGCGATGGCGATGGCGTTTGCGACACCGATTTCGGTTTCAATTAGTCCGCAGTGGTCCGGAGGAACGACTTGTCTTTCCGCTGGCAGGCGAACGACTGTTTCTCGCAGCACGTCCGCAGTTCCTCTCGTCGTGTTCCGTGCCATCGGGCATCCGTGGCTAATCCGGGCGACCCTCGACATACGCCGGCGATGCTGCGGTGCCGCATCATCCCCCGAACGCGCTCGGCACTCGTCGCTCTCACTCGCCGTGCCCTCTCACTCACCCCCGCCACAGTCCTCTGCCGGCACTCTCGCTCGGCTTTTCACTCGACTCGGAGTCGGAGCCGCAGTCGGTTTTTTTTGATTTGTTTTGATTTTCTTCCGGGGATTTTGTGGTGTTTTACGTCCCCGCCACGCGTTAATCCAATTGTGCTGACAGCGACAACAACAACAAGTCGAGAGGACTCTCGTCGACGTCGCCTGCAGCAAGTGATCTCGAAAGTTTGAACCAATTTCCACCACAGACTGCTGAGGCCTGCTTTGCAGATGCTGTGCTGCCGGCAGTTTTTGTTGTCTTTGCCATCCCACACCCCTACACCGGGCCGGTGTCGACGCCCCCAGAGCTCGCCAGCTGTTGCTCCACTCATTGGACTCCGCTCTGAGTCGAGGGGAAACTGAGTGAGTAACGCGGAGCAGGTCGTTCGGGAGACTCCGCCCAGTGCTATGTACTCGCAATGCCGTCTCACCGTCTCTCTCCCTCTTTCGCTCTCTCTCACTCTCTCTCTCTCTCTCTCTCTAATTTGTGGTGTATTTGTCTCTATTGCTCTAGCTGGCTGGCTCTCTGGCGACAATTATCTTGAGAGTCCTTGTTTTGTCAGCCAGGTTTTCTCCCGATTCCTCTTCCTTGGCCACTCTCTTCGGGTATTGGGCTTGCAGTGGTGTGTGTGTTTGAGCTACTCTCCTCCTCAGGTTAAAATGCATGAGTGTGTGTATGTGTGTGTGTGTGTGTCCGTGTATTCGTGCGTCCCCTCAACATACCGTAACTACTTTGGTACTTGTCTAAAGGATCAGCAGCACAATCTAATGATTTAATTTGTTTTCCCCTCGTTAGGAATGTAATGGTCTGTTCCAAGGCGACTTTTCATCCTTCTGCCCTGCGCCCGGCTCCCACTCCTACACCCCCTAGTAGCCCCTCCGTCGGCCATGTTGGCTCCGTCGGCCCCCGAGCATCAGCTCCTTCCGGTTGCTCTCTCTCTCACTCTTGCTCTGGATTCCAGTCTGAGTACTTCTGCTCTCAGCTCCGTCTTCTGCGGATGTTGCCGCTGTCACTGTGTGCGTGGTTGTTATAGTGGTTGTTGTTGTTGGACGTGAGTAATTGTCAAATTATTTAGCGAAAAATTTGTTTGCTTATTCGCTTGGTTGGTCGAGCAATGGATCGCTCTGTGTTTTATTTTCCCCTGTTCCCGTCCCATTCTCGTCCCGCCGAACTGTGCTGAATGTGTGAGTGTGGGTGCGCCTGTGTTAGTGGAAGCATGCTGTAGTCCTTGTTATTGTTGCCGCCGTTGTTGTTGTTGGTGGACGTTTTCCGGGCGGTTGACTGTTAGTTGCACGCGGATGGCTGCGATTTTCTTTGTAGCGACGCCAATTTTCGTTGCAGATAATTAAGTTACAACGTATTTATTCAGCTCCTCGGCTCCATCTTCTCGTGATCCTCGTCTTCAATTGGCCGCCTTACTTTTCTCAACTCTTGTATTTTCTGTTGTCGTAGTTGTCTTGATGTGTCCGCTAATTGATGATGATGTACGAACATTTAATTATAAATTCAAATTAAGTGGTTCCCTCCGCAAAACGCCCGATCACATCCTCAATGGGCCGTCGCCGAGACAGGTCTCGTTTGGCAACAGGTTCGTCCACTGAGTCGTAGAAGACGCCATTGCGAAGAGGTTTCGCCCTAGTCCACTGTATGAGACATCTCAATCATACGTGCAGCGGCCGCAATGGGATCATAACGAGGTGATCCTCACCCATGGGGCTCAATTTGCGCCCCTCGTTGGCGGTCCATCGACAATCGGTTGTGCTTCGTCTTCGCCTTCCAACAGCTATAAATCAAGCGATTGACTCCGAAATATGAATCGATCCGGCCATTTATTACAACGCAGTTAATTGGCAACTCCGTTGGCTTCCGCAGCCGCAGAACATAACTCATTTTTATTTTGATCTCCGTCCTCGTCGTCCTGCTGGCTGCATTTAGCGACTTACTGGAGCTTAACAATAAACGACAGGAATTTCCCGCCAGCCCCTCGCCGCGTCCCCTTTCGCTCTCTCTTCCTGTCGCTCCCTTCTCTGCAAAAAGAGAGAAGCAAGTTGCGAATGGAAAGAGAACGAGAGAGAACGAGTATGAACTGAGACAGAAAATGTTGTGAAAAACGTAAGAAAGGACGCTGTCAGGCGCCTCCACTCGAAGAACGGGAGAGAAAATGCCATGGCAGAAGAGACAGAGAGGGAGAGAGAGAGAAAGAAAAGAAAAGAAAGAAAGAAAAGAGAGGGAAATGGAGAGTGAGACGTTCCCCTATCGAAGTACATAAACGGCGTCCTGTCGCTGTCCTTTTCTAACCCAATGGTGGATGCTCCATGTCGCTCTCAGTCAGTGGATCCGCATCGGTCGGCTCTCTCTGTCTCTCGCTCTCGCTCTCGGTGTCGCGTCCCACCCCTCTCCGGAAAATGTTTAAATTGAACGAATTTATATGCGCTTTGCACAGCCAATTTAATATCGCATCCAATTTGCGGTTTATTTCGTCGTGTCGTCTCGCGTCGGCGCCACCCCACAGAGGCGTCGCTGCCACTGGAACCAGGGCTGCCGCATCGTCCAACACTTCACTACGAAAAGTCTGGTTAATTTTCTAAACCTTGCCTTTACCAAGAACACCTTTACTATTTTGAAATATATTCGATGAAAGCCAACTCATTTCCTAGAACAAGTATAATAAGCTGTTTCTCAGTCGAAAATCTCCTCACGACAGCCCTGGCTCTCACGCGCTGGGAGGCGATGGGGGGGCACAAAGTGGGCGTGTTACGTGGCTACCTGGGACGCTGGGCTAATGGCGTATGGACGACCCGTCCCTCCGACTGTCGGTCCAGCTGTCCGCCCGTTTGTCCAACACTTCGTTCGCCCTTCCGTCCGTTCGATCGCCCAGACGTTGCCTAATGGACTACAACGCTCGCAGGGTGACGGTGGCAGAGAGTGAGTGAGGGAGAAAGACAACGGGAGGGACTGGGACTCCGTGAGATGACCACGGGTGACCTGGGGCTGGAGGTGGAAGTTTTAATGGGAATGGCTGTAACAGAGTGCGAAGGAGAAGCTTCAGTCATTTATATAATACTCGCAAGCAATGCGACAGTTGTAATTTTTAATGGATTTCCTTCACCCACCACCCTTCCTCCCCCACCCCTCGGTACACAGTCCTTGGATACTCTCGCTGCCCCTCCGTGCTGTACATAGCGAGAATCTCCAAGAAGAATATATTGGGAATGGAGATAGAGAGGGAGGAGTGGCAGCGAGTGAGAGAGAGAGGTCGACGATGTCGGTGGACCGACGAGCGAGGGGATCGGGGCGTGGGGTGTTAATGTTGTTGGCTTTAATTAAACACTAAACGAAGGGAGCCTTTGTTAATGAGAGCTTGTTATGCTTTTTCATTTTAATTAGTTTTGAAATTCGAACATCGTGCTTCGCACTCCATTTCAACGAGAATTGATAAATGGCCGTCGCACTGAGAGAAATTGAATTCGTTATAAATATTCATTCATTGACCTAAAATAAGAACATGTTCGAATTTTTAAAAATAAAATGAATAACTCTTTGTAAAATATGTATATTTATAAACAGGAAAATTCCGACAATTTGAAAGCTAACGTGAAAACAAGGCTTTAAAAATACTAATTTGGTATTTTGCGATTTTCTTCAGCCCTCAAGAGGGTCGGTGACTGATGGGGTACATTTTCCGAATATTCGAGAAGGTTCAATTCATGAATTCGCCTAATTTTCACAGTGTATGCGAGATTTCTGTGGTACACGCACACTTCTACACAAATTAAATGATCCGCACACGTATAATACAACCGCAATTTGTTTAAATTGCTTGTCTCGTCATTATTTATAATTTTATGACACACACACGCAGACTCCCTCGCACGCACACGCTAACGAACACGCCTCCTTTTACGCTCGCTGTTGCTCCCTCCCTCCTTCCCCCAGACTCCTCTGGGGAGGGGCGCAGAGGGACGATTTACGACCTCGGCCTCGAGCCTGCGTGTGAGAGGCTGTGTGGGTGCGTGGGCATGGGTGTGTGTGCGGGAGCGAGGCAGACCGAGTGAGAGGACATTTAATTAGGGACGAGTTCGCAGAGAGCTTTTATAATATATGTGCATATATAGCAACATGGTACCTGGTGTTATGTATGGGTGTGTGAGCGCGCCATTGTTGTTGTTTAGCCTGTCACGAGATATTAGCGCAAACGTGGCACTATGAGGTTGATGTTGACATTTTAGTTCTGGTTGATTTTTTTATGTGTTGTTGCTGTCTCTCTGATTGGCAGCGAATTAAACAATCACCCACTCACCACCAATACATCAACCTCCCACAGATGCTTTCATTTCCTTCCGGTTGTCTGACTTCTCATCGATAATAATTCGGCATAGTGTTTTGTTCGAAAGTTTTAACGAGGCATCACGCAAGCCCCATTATAATGAGCTCCCTCAGGCTACCTCCTACGTCCTCGTAATTCGACCACAGTGTGTCGCAGCCTACGCCACAGTCCCATTGTGCCCCTCCACCACTCCGTCCTCGCGTCCCCAGGGACCCCGCGTCGCCGACCGCTCGGCGTCCATTTTGAATTCCACTCCGGTTGGCATCCATTGGTGTCCACTTCCGTTGCCCGTTGACCGCAACGAGCGCAGCGCATTAATTAATTCCTGTTTAATTCATGCAAATGAGCTTAAAAGCTGCTCCGCTATTTTCGTTCATTTAAATCGCGTTTTATGCGGTCAACACCACAATTTATTGCTAATTGAATTATTTTAATTTCCCCGACAGTGGCCGCCAGCGCCTGCCTCTCTTTCGCCCACACATCGCCCACCTCCTTTATCTGCTCCATTTCTCTCTGGCCCGTGCACGCCATGGCGCCATCAGGCCGCCTTCGATTGTCTCGCTCTCGCTCCGCAGCGAGTCCACGTTAATTTGTTAGCTAATTAAACTAATGAGCGACTAAAGTCAATGCGCAATTATTAACGGTCGGACGAGTGCGAATGCAAATTCCCTCCGCATCCACACCTGACTGTGCGTGTGGAAAAATGTTCGAATGGACGCGTTGCTGCTTGCGTACTATTAATTATTTAAATGCAACGGCAATCATTGTTTTTTCGTTTTTCGTATTTTTCGTATCGACATTCAAAAAATACGTTCACACACAATTACATCAATGTTTAAAATAAACTCTCGGCTAATAAAATCTTTAATTCAATTACTTTGTCATGGCATATATGTAAAGAATGTGAAAAAATATATGTAAATTCAGAACAAACTGTTTACTTCGATTATAGTGGCTGGAGCGGATGGAAAGCATAATGGGAAGAGTCAGTAGTTCCGATGAAATGTAGAACACGGATTCGGTTATTACACAAGTAACTAGTTCAATTGCTGGCATCCATCCCAACCCAACTCCCCTTTGGGCTTCTTTCAGACTAGTTGCCAAGAACTAATAGACCCGCCATCTGAGCAAATAACGATGTTTGCTGAAATTCCGTGGGGAAGAGGATCCGGAGGTAGGAAGAAAGACTGAGAGAGGGGGATAGTGAGAGTAGATCCAGTCGAGGCCGAAGAATGGAGCGCTACTTAAAAATTTCATCACATTTCGGGGCATTCAAAAAAGCACCATCCACAGCCGGCGATCCGACGGCGCTCGGACCACGGCCAGAGCCCTGGGATCCAACTAATTCGAGCGAATTTAAACAGGAGGACGCGAGGCAAAAACGTGCTAATTGCAATTAATTATGCAGGGTATTGAATTTGGCCAAACAGGCGACGGCGGAGTGAATTAGAATGGCGCGCGAGGTGGGCGGGCGAGTGGGGACGGTCTGCAGGAGGCGGAAATGGGCCCGCGAAGGAGAAGAAGAAGGTCCTGCTGTTGACATGACCCGTCGGGCGGCGTCCCCGGGATGCAACTCGCTCGCACACACGGTGACAGACTTACATACTCCCACACACACACTCGCAGGCACACGGCGTGGAGCAAACAGCTGAAGTGTTAATTGGCATAAATGGCTGCCATTGTAACGGTAAACGACGTCCGATATTTGCATCATTTGCAGCCACGGAAGAGGCTCCAAGTGATCCGACGACGCGGCGTCCCTCGTCCACGCGCCGTTCGCCGACTGAACGCCCGCCACCAGCAGCGCGCTCCACCTCTCGCCCCTCTCCGCACGCGCTCTCCGCTCTCTTTCCCACTCTCCCTCAGCCGTTTCCCACTCAGCGAGGCGCAAGCGTCGCCCATGCGTTTGAGTGGAACGCGGCGAGTCACTCACTCGGGGCGCTCGGGCCCGCCCTCGGTGTGCAGCCAATCGTGTCGTCGCCGAGTCGCGCTCTCTCTCTCTCTCTACCGCTCTTCTGCTTTGCCGCTCCCGTTTGCTTGCGGGAAATTTCAATTGCGAAATTTCCCCGCTGCATGTGTGTTTTTCCAACATGGCGGGCGACCTGCGCTGCTCTCGGGAGCCTCTCTGTGGAGAGCGCGCTCTATCCCGCCAGTTTCTCCTTCCACTCCTGCTGCTGGAAGCTGTGGATGCCGCCGCCCCCCCGGTGTCCGCCCCGGCGTCCCGCGTCCTGTTGGCGCACATTTGATTTGTGCAATGAATGCATGGTAACGATGTCCCAGAGACGTTCATAACCATATAGACCGGCTCCTCTTCAGCGACCCCTCTGGCTTCTCCTTAGCCCGGCTTGGTTTCTTCGTCGTGGTCTTGGTCCTAGTGCTGCGAGCACCGTGTCCTGAATCTCGTGTCCTGGTTGCTCGTCGTCGTCATCGTCGCCATCGCCGCTTTTAAGTGTCCTCGAGGGTACTCGTTTCGTTGGCAGAAACGTTCGTCCTTTCGCTTCGATTCGTGCTGCTCCCGTTCGGGGAAATATTCCTTAAGATCTCTCTCACCCCCTCACTTTCGCTCTGCTTCGTACTCTCTCTCTCCCTTTCTCTCTCTCTCTCTCTCTCTATCCCTTTCTATCTTTGTGTTTGTCCATCAGTCGGTTTCACACACTCTTCGTCTTTATCTGGGTGTCATTGCCATAACTGTAAATTGCCAAGGATATTAAGAGCATAGGGTGGAGGTGTAGCCACTCGATCGCTCCAAGGCCCTTTCCCGTCTGCTGGCTGCAGTTGGGCCGATTTACCTTAACGCAGCTTCTACATTCGTCCGGATCCGTTCCTTTAGACACCCCCGACTACCCCACATTCCCATTCACAGGTTCTCAGAGACCTTCTCCGAGAACTTTTCCTATGATCCTTTCATCTCACTCCACTCAATCCCTCTGTATTTCCATTTAGCATACCCTGCTCCGACACCCTCCATCACTAGGTTTAATCACAACCGACCCCACTCCAGCCCCTCGATCCATGGGACGAGCACGAGACAGCTTGCAAAGTTCCTGAAGCAATAAACGGTTTTCGCCAAATACGAAATGGAGCAGCTCCAAGTGATGTGGTAATGGTTGGTGAAACCATTAAAACCGGTAGAACACAAGAGAGGAGCGAGGGTGGCTGGGGATCCCCAAAATGGCTCCCGCACAACTCGACTTGGAAATGTGTAGCAGACAGACGGACGGAGTCCACTTTTATTCCCTTTCTTTCCTTTTCCTCCTCTCTCGTTCAGCGTCTCTCGATTCCTACCATTTCGGATTCCCATCTTGTCGCCTCCCGTTCGTTCCGTTCGTGAAAGAACTCATTAAAATAATGGACAGAAGTGAGACCGGAGGTGGTGGTTGCGAGGGGGAGAAAAAGAGAGGTCGAAGGAAAGGACTTGTCAGGGATAGTGCAAGCAATTTAAAATTGTGTTTACAAATGAAATGATCGCTTTGGGTGAAGCCACTGGAGATAGTTGAGAATGGAATGGAAAATGAAGCAATAGTCAAAAGAGAAAGTCGAGAGAGTAGGAAAAGAATGGAAGATTAAAGTAAAGCATGGGCAGAAAATACGAGAGAAATTGAGAGTGCAAATAAAAATGCGGTCGAAGGAAGTTAAGTGAGAACAACGCAGAGGTAACATCTAAATAAAATAAGTGTCTAAATATATTTTTAGATTTTTATATTACTTAAGCTGAAATGACGCCAATAATTAAATGGATTAAATAATAAATGAAAAGGCATAAAATAAACGATATCCCATAAGAGAAGCGTCGATCTAATAATCGTTAATTTATAAAGAGCAATGAGCAAAAATATAATCACTATAATTTATTCTCGAACCACAGTAGCGCAGTGTTGTCAAAAGATCAAAGATCAAAAGATCTAATAATATAATGGTTGGAAAATCTTAATTAATTTATTTTTAAGCTCCGCCAGTGGGAGCGATTTTCATGAGTGGAACGATTGACGTTTGACAAAAATGTTAATTAGTAATTCACAGAAAAAATACACAAAACTAAAAACAACACATCCATACAAATGGCTTATAATATCTGCAGGGGGTGTGGCAGGCGGAGAACCAGGCGGAGGAACAGGAGACGCAGATGAAGTGGGGAGCAGATTGTGGGAGCCGCGATCGCCGCCCACCACCGTGGATGGAGAACTAAAAACGTGAAAAAGGAGAATGAGGAGAAGAGCGATTGGAGATAAAATGGAATTCTCATTCTCAGTCCCGCTGCAGCCTCCACATTTTTTGAGACATTTTTTTTAATTGCGCGCGCAATTTAAATTCAAATTTATGGCCGCGCCACACACACAGTCCCCACAGCCCCACATCCCCACGACGCCAAGAAGACCCAGAGGAGCGGAGAGGAGCGAGTGCTAGGGTGGAGAGGACTGGATCGTTGGAGCCGTAGCCAGAGCCAGTTGACGGGAAAATATTGCGAAATGTGTTAATGTCATCCAATGAAACGCTTGAATGAATTAAACAAAAGCCATAACATTTAAATTCTTTATTGTTTTCTCGAGCACACGAAAGCGAAAAACAAAGTATACATTCACATAGAAAGAGACGGGAAGTAAGTGAGAAGAACAGTAAGAGCATATTATAAAATATCCGAGGAATACCGAATCACACCACAATTCATCTTCACTGAAGCGTTCAATTACCATGAGTTTATTTTTGTGAAATCGCAGGGATGGATTAACCATTTGAACGGAAAGAGATTATTAAGACTTCCAGAAGACTCTGAGTTTCAGACATACAGTCTTAGTAGATATAGCCAAAGTATTATACAGTTATCTACGTATAGCTAAATTTCTAGTGCTTTCATTGGTCTGTGTGAACCTAATTTTCTTCTTATCGTTCTCTTCTCGATTCCCTAGAAACAACCACGTTTTCCGTCGTTATCCTTGATTCATCATCTTCTAAAATGCCTCTAAAATTTTTACATCCAAACCAAAAATTGGACTCGTAAGAGACCTGCGAGTCCAATCTCCATTCAGGATTTCCATCAATGAAACCCCAAGACCAACTGATCTCACCGCATACGAGCCCGGCAATAAATCGAAGAGTCTTCAAAAATAGAACACACCCAATACTGCTGGAGCTCTTTTACGAGCCATGAAATTAATTTACGAGCCAAAAATTTAAATTTCATTTTCTCCGGGGAAGACGAAATCAGACGCACACAAAAAGAAGTGTTAAAAAGAGTTCCTGTTGCGAGTCCTCTGGTGGTTTTGCCTTTGAAAAGCTCATTGTGTTATGCTGGTGGAGTTGTGGTCTTCGTCGTGTTTGTTGTTGTTTTGACACATTGTCACATTGACACATATGATGCGACAACAACGGCAACGACAACCCGGCCGACCGACCGACAACTGAGTTGAGAACATGTCAAACAAGCATGAGATTTATTTTTACATGCGAAGACGTTGCTTTTTAGGAGCTCACTTTCGGAATCCGGCACCCGGTTATGAAGTGCCGCCCGACATTTATGGCCTCTTTTATGCGGCTAATCTGGAAGGGCGATGGGCAGAGGTGGGGTCGACCCATCGGTTTTCAGGGCTCTTACGGGAAAGTTGTCCAAAAAAAGTACTCTGAGGTTCGGGCACTCGGTGACAGGTGGCTCAACCCGATTAGTTTCAATAGCAAACAATTCGAAAGGATTTATTTATTTCTCAAAATGTTATAACAATTGCAATTCTATAACAACATGAAACATTTTGATCGTTTTCATTTCGTTAAATTTAATACGAATTATAAACCATTCAAATGACATGCAGTGGGTCAAAAATCTGAGCAAAATCTGTGGGAGAACTCGGTGAGTATTTAAAAAATGCTATCAAAATTCGAGTAATGTGAAATAACACTCACCGAACGGATGTGAAAATATTAATATTTTTCCGCCAGCCATAAATATCGTAGACCATAAAACACGCCTCAACCCGATCCGGCTCGCTCGCCAAAAAAGAACAAGGACGAAGCAGCGACTCATAAAAATAAAAGCTGCCGCATCCGAACACAAATCGAATTCGTCAAAAAATCTGGACAAAAGTCTGATTTGAAATTTATTTATTTATGAGTTTTGTCGAGATGAGTGGGGCGAGAGGGGCGAACTGATCGGGGGTTGGCGGTAAAAGCGGGCGTCGGGCGGATGGTTCGTGTTGCCATCAATTCGACAGCGCGAAAAACATCAAATTTTTGTTGCTTCTGGTCGAGCTGTTGATGAACGCGTCGTTTGTAGAGTTGTTGTGGTGGTTGTCGTGTTGTTGTTCGTTCGTTTGTTTGTTATCGCTGTCGATGGCGAGGGTTATTGCCGGCCTTGTTGTGCTCTCACCAAATCTGTGCGAAATAAAATGATGTATTGACATCATCAACGCGCTCATCTCAAATTCTCGTAATACTCGAGCGCCTGCCCAAATTGGAAGGTAGCCCCCGGTTTGTGGGATGAACAGACCCGTCCTTCGGTCGCGCTCGCCGGGGCTCACACGAAAATCCCCCAAAACCAATTCGCGGATAAAATGTTTTTAGCGCATTTTCATACCGACCAGCAACACTGGCAGCGGGTTCCGGCTTTCGGGTTTCCGCCCCCGTCGCGCCTTCTTCCGGCTCTCGTTGTAGCTGGCGGACCGGCACTCGGTCCGTCGGTCCGTCGGTCCGTGGGTCGGTCCGTCGCTCGGGCGGTCTGGTACACTTTGCGGGGTGGCGCGAAAAGCTTCGGCATCAAATATTTATTTTGCAATCTAAGCTCGTGTGAGAGCTTCTAAATATTGCATGGCCTAGAATAGAGTTGGCGGCAGGACGCCCGGTCGCCCGGAAGGCGCTGTTGGAGGCGTAGGAGGGCGTCCGCAGCATTCGTCGCGGTGCCAACAGCATCCGCAGTTGGCGGAACATAATGCGTTGGTTGTTTGTGGTTGTTGTTGGTGATGGCATTGGTGCTGTTGTTCGCGTTGTATTTTAGTACTTTGCCATTTACGTGAAAAATTCGACTGTAAGTGTTGACGTTTGCGTGGAGGGCTTTTGTTGATTCACCTTTCCTCTCCATCCGCTCCACCGTTTCCACCGACGACTCCCCCGTCAAATGGGGGCGTTTTTAGAGCTAGAGTAGTTGTTGTTTTCCCTTGTACCTGTTGTTCGGTTATCCTGCGTATTTTAGAAAGAGCGCTTTTAGATTGAAAAAGTGTATTAATTTAAACTAAACACAGTTTAAGGGTTAAGAAGAACGATTTAATTGTTTTATAGCCGCTCAAGATCTAACTAAAATAGTTATGTTCTAAGGTGTATCTCTATTCATGAGGGACCAGGACAGGAACATATCCGTAACTTCTCTTAACACCTTCCTCCATGTGCCATGCACCTCATCACCTCGACGAGCCAGACTGAGAAATTCCCCAAATTGACAAGCATTACGAAATTGAATGCATTTAAAGACGTCATTTATCGGCGACATTCGATGCAGCCGACGAAACCGGCCGCCGCCCGACCCCAATAATTCCATCATCAGCCGAGAAGTTGAACAACATTCGGATGCAAATGCAAACTTTTTCGAACACCGCAAAAATTGCTCTAATTGAGAGCCGAAGACGTGGGCGACATCGGAATTGCGTGCATGTGTTTGTCATTCGGCACATGTGTGCGTGGAGCATAATTGGATGGCCGTTTTTTCGCAGTTGCAAAATTATTTGTTGCTTTTTAATGCGCATCGAATAATTTTTAATGTTTCGACGATTTTTATAGTTGCGAACTATTTTTTTCTAATTTTTAATTTGAATTGGATTTTATTTCGTGTCCAAAAGAGCTCTCGCTGACGTATTGGCATGTCGTTAGGAGAGGTTCCTGCCATGAGTTGCTCCCTCCCCAGTTCTTCTCTCCCCTCTCCTGCTCACGATCCGCGGTCCCTCGGATCATCCACTCCTCGAACATGACGAATTAATATGTAAATCGCGACTTGTAAATCTGTCACGCGTCGCACTAAATCATCTCGACTCCATGTTTGGCCCCCTCGCCCTCTGCGGCCGGAGGAAGTTATTAGGAGGCGCTGCGGTTTGTCACACACCGTGCATTTTTAAGGCGCAGAAAGCAATAAATCCATAAAGAACACCAAATAGATCCGAAAGGGACCAACAGGAGACGGCAACCAAACAGATGGCACGCATCGGCCGACGCGGTTGTTGGAGCACTAGGAGTAGGAGGAGCGCGGAGCACACGCCGACGCCGCAGCCGACGCCGTCGATCCGTGGAAAACCCACGAAGCGGCGACCGTGTTGAGGGCCCTCCTCCGACGGTCCTCGAGGCACTTGAAATCGAAACCCGCTTCAGGGGAGTCGCAGCATTCTCGGAGGACGAAGTCGTTCGGTGAGCCGAAGGCGGTTGGTGTGAACAGCCGTGGTCGGTGCGAGGAGGAGTCGCCTGTGGGAGAGGCCGCGGTTTGCTGCAGAAAAGGATCTCTGAAGGATCGGCCGTTGTTGGTGGGAGAGGCCGACGATAAAATATGACCGCAAACAGCATTAGATCGTGGTAGGCGGAACGGGGAGGTCGGTGGTCGCACTTCTGGAGAAAGGGAGAGATCAAGGGTTGCGTCAAATGAATTCCCAGGAATGTAGAAGGAGTTCCAACGGAGGGCGGACCCAATTAGGTGACGAGTTAGCGAAGCATAGAGGGGACGATGGGATTTTTTTTTTGATGAAGAGAAAAGATTTTTTCCTAGAGAGGCAGATTTAGATTCCAGTAAAACATCATCAATGAAAGGACTCTTTCGGAAATCGCTTGTCAACATAGTTTCTAATTTTGGCTCACTTTCGAAATCGAGAGCAGTTCAAAGAACAAAACCAAACACGAAAAAGTACGGAGCGAAAAAACGTGACGCCACTTGCGACCGCCTGCCACACACACGGATTCGCAGACCCACTTGCAGGACACGAGCGAGAGAGGGAGAGAAAGAGAGGAAGACTGAGGGAATGCCTGCTAAATCGCCCATTGAAAATGCAAATGCGCGAGCATCTTGAGCGGAACCCGCTTTGATCCTTCAAAGCAGGCGAAAATAAATTGCTCAATTATGAAATATTAACTAGTTGGTGCCTGGTGCCTGGTGCCCGGTGGCTCCCTCTGGGGCGGCCCGGCATCAACTAATTACTCTCCATAGCATGCTCGCTCACACTCGATGGCCGGATGATCGGTAGGAATGGATGCAGTCAGAAGCTAATTAGTTTCGAGACAAATGCGCCAGAGCCGTCGGGAGGGAACATGAGAGTTGACGTGGAAGGACATCCATCCACTGCGCCGCCATATGACGCCCCTCGGGCCCCTCGACAACCGCCCAGAATTAATTGAATTTCTGTTGGCTGCTCCTTAGTCGATCCTCTTCGCGTCCCGTCTTGTCTCGGCTCGCCGCGTATCGTGTCGTCGTTCCGTCTCATCGCGTGTCGTCGTCTTTCCCTCTCCCACCTCGCTTTCTTCGGCTAAAAATAAATCCTTCCGAAATCGTCATCGGAAGTGCGTTCCAGATGCTCGATCCAACCGACCGTCCGTCCGTCCGTCCGTCCGCCCCTCCTGCCGCGGGGAGTCCACGCAGAGCGCGGTAATCACCAATTTATTACCTGCTTCTTGACATTTCGACATAATGTCGTCTTCTGTAGTTGCTGTTGCCGGTTGCTACTGTCGGTGGTTGCCGGTCGCTCCGTGGCTTGTGTTGACGACTCGGTCTCCGCCCGCCGCCTCGTCGCTTACAGCTAATTAGATTATTTGTCTTTGTGAGTCGTGGGATTTGTTTTCATTTACCGCTTCCGAGCGGACACGATCTGGGACTCGTCCCAGCCCACATGGCCCCAAGTCGAGACCCTGTGATGGAGAGAGTGACGTGGTTCTGATTAACTAGCGAGATGCTGTTCTCAGTGTTGACTGTTGAGTTGGAGATTTTCTAATCTCAGTCTAATTGGCTCCGGCGATGAGTTAGGGGTTGAGTAATAGCTTGTCAGCTGGCGTGTAGGAGAGTTCGTACAGCTACTTGATTGGACGAGGAAATACAATGAACTTTTGAAGAATGAGTATCGAAATTACTTCCTCCCCTTTTGTTAGGTTTCTTCGCCTCTTCATGTCGTTTCCTCTACCTACTCTCGTTCGGTTCTCCATTGCGAGCCCATCAATCAAGGCAGGGACTCGTCCATCGTCAATCGATCCCACACTTCTGTTTACACTGGTCTCCTCATTATCTCTCCTCGACCTCCCTACCTCCCTCCCTCCGACTGGGACGCGTCACTTGTGGCGGTAAAGAGTGTTGCTCGAACAATTTCTACTCAAGCATTTTCCCCGAGTTAATTAAACAAAATTGTTCGCCAAATCTCGTAATCACGTTAACGAGCTCAGTCGACAACAGCAAATGGCCAAGACGATCGAATCCTAACGAGTCAAAATTTACGAAGAATTATGTATTTTTAAATATTTCTTCTTGCTCGTGGAAATGGCGCGAAAAACATGAGATCAGCAGCATTTAGTTTTGAAAATCTCTTAGCGCATAGTTGTTGTAGTGTGTTGTGTTTCGCCGTTGCATTCGGGCCAGAAAAATCCCTGGCAAGCTCCAATGACAACCGCGACAAGACGACGCGAGACATCGTCTTAACTCGTCACCTGAAAACTCATTAATAATCGCGGTCTAATTGGAACAACTGGTGATCGCCGAGGGGCATTTGGAGGGACGGAAGACAAGACATTGAATGAGGAAGGTTGGAAGAAGAGATTGCTAGGCGGAAGAGAGCCGGTTTGGGCGATCTAATTATATTTCAAGTTGAAAAACTCAATGTTCAGAGACTCATATCTCCGTGGCCGAACCGAACAGTGCCGATCATTGTCGATTATCCCCATCTGCATGGTCCTAAATGACGTTGTAATATATCTGAAAATGATCCCGCAAATTTCGATAAACGAGACTCAATTTCCGGTTGCCGCCGCCTCCCTCAGCACGTCCCCCGTAACACCCCCGACCTCAACCCCAATCCAACCGCTCCGATCTCCAACACCACCAGCACCTCAACGAGAATGTCAACAACAATAAAAGGAACAACGACATTCATTTGCTTAAGCACCTTGCAACCCGCCAACTCCGACGCATTGTCATTTCCATAAAATCACCGCTCGTATTTAAAAGCCATAAAAACAAACAACTTCCGTTTAGCAACGACTACGGCGAAGGCGGAGGCGGCGGCGGCGGCGACTACCATCTTGAACCTGTTCCAAATAATGTGCTGCTCTGCCTCTCAGACGCGCCGCGAAGCAGGCGCTCCACTTGCTCCTCCGCCGAGACCAGGCCCGAGGTGACAATAAAATTTAATTTCCCAATCAAAGCGACATTAAAATGCCTTCTGCTTCGTCTCCTCCTCATTGTTGTCGTTGTGGTGGTGTCGACTGCGGCGTGTTTTGGCTGCTTCCACCTCCCTCGTCACATATCACAAAATCACAATAGAAAGAACGAGAGCGAGTGGCATGAAGATCAACGCCAAGTGTCATAAATTCTGATCGTGCCACTCAATTTGGTGGAAATTTATGTTGATCCCCTGTCACCCTCACACATATACACGGAAAACTCTCGTCTCCCCGCCGCAGCGACCGCGGCAGGCCCATCAATTCGCGGCCCAATGAAGCGTGCGCTCGGGGAGGGCGTGGCCACTGGGGATCCCACAAGGCACAAGACCCGAGGCCCTCAAGACCTCAAGTGCTCGTCGGTAGGGCGGCCGATAAATTAATTAATCCGATCGCCGCGTACAGGGTGCAGCTCCCGAGGCTGCAACCACCGAAGAGTCCTCAGACAGGGTGACGGTGACGGCGGCGGTGTCGCGGGCACCCTTTGGAAATCGGATCGCATCGGAGACGTCAGCACGACGAATCTCAATTAGTTCACGCTTCAGTAGCGAGTACAAAGCGAAGAGGCCGCCGCCGGCATCGCCGTGGATCCGAACCGATCTGTGGGGAATTCGAATGATGCATGGACCATCATCTGGACGGACGGACGAAGAGACAGTCTGTCGGCCGCAGGGCTCTGCACCGTAAGACGACGCCGGTGCTCGACGAGGCGCAGCAAGAGAAATGTGCGGCGTCGGAGGAGTTGGGAAAAGTGGGAAGACGGGAGCGCGATGAAGAATAAGACGAATACTAACAAGTTGTCATGTGGCGCGATGGGGGGAGGGAGCCGTGGTTCGGAGTGGGGCGGTCTATGACGAAGACACAATTACGACGAGATGCATAATTAATTGGCAACAAATTGTGGACGTTAATTGAGATTTTGATTCTTCCATGCGGAGTGTCCGGCAAGAACGTGCGGGGGAAGTACACGTAATGCGAAGTGATGTATGTGTGTAAATGATGAAGAACACAAGTGGCACCGAACTACATTACATACAATGTAATGGGAAGTGTGGTATGGGTTTAATTATTCAAGCATTTGATAAGGATGCGTTATCACGATGAAGAAGTGATAATTTACAACTCGATATTTTCATATTTCAACAGAATTGCAGAGAGAAGAGAATAAACTCTCTGCAAAACACACCGGACACCAAAATTTAAATCTTAAGATTTCCAGTTATGCAGCACAACTGAGCAGGACGATTTTTCAAAAGTTCCAAATTACTTTATCACCGTAATTTAATCCATAAACCATTTTGGAATTTTTAGAACTAATGCTGCACATAAATATTCCATTCGCAAACCTATATATACGTATGTATAGATTCATTTATAACAAAAATTTCAACAAAAGTTGGCGGATAACGAGTCATTGACCATTCACAATGGTTCAGAGAGCACTCGCTATTTACGATCCAACTCTCCAAGAATATTTATTCTGTTCCCAAACCATGAGTACATTTTAATACGGATGTTGGAACGAATAATCAATTCACAATTGTACCAGAGTTCATAGTTTCCATTCATAATTTAGCTGATTCCGAAACCAAGTGGAGTAGACACACCTGGCTTTGACTATCTACCACCAGAGGCATGACGAACAATTTTTCTCTCGCCGCTCGCCGACGTCATTTGTCAAACGAAAGGAAATTCCAACCGAGATTTTTTAACAGGCGCCCAGCGAACACAGTTAGCGACTGGTGGTGAGTGGCGAAGAATGGAATTTGCGGAATGTGCTGAGGGAGGGTGTGCATGAGAATGTGTGGAGTGCGGAATTGTTGGGTGGGTTTGTGTGCAAGTGAGTGTGTGACGCAGAGGGCGCGGTTATAATCTGGTCGCTGGGTGGTGGTGCGGCGTGCATAAAGCCGATTCCATTTAATTACCCGAGACGTTGGAGATTCGCGTAAATGCAAGCGAGAGAGAGAGAGAGAGAGGCAGAGAGAGAGAGAGTACATGTAGGCGAGAGAGAGAGGGAGAGTGAAAATCATTTTGAAAAAAGGTCATCGGCGACGGTACTTCTTGCGATTGAGAGTGTTAAGTGCCGCCCTCCTTGGCCTCCCCCACTCGACCGGCGGGGATTCGACGTCTTCGGCTGCAGCTGCGTCTTCGGTTGAAGAGTCTGCGGCCGGCAGGATATTAAAATAGACACGTGTCCATCAGTTGTTTAACCCTTCTCAAGGTAACGCCCAAGGATGACCAGGCGCCCAGAAGCCTGCAGTTGGCCGAGGACCGTCCCTGCGGCAGCAACCGCCAGAAGTGGGCGGTGGGCTGGTGGTCTGGTGGGCTGCAGTCGTGGGAGGGAGTTGCGGTGGCGTCGCGCTGCTGAGTTAACCTCGCTCCCTGTCTGCCTTCCTTCCTTCCTTCTGTTCGACCGACGGAGCGAGCCTTCTTTTCCGCCGGAGGAGCATGGGATTTCCGCTTCACGGCCGCTCGGGTCCGTTGTTGGCCAAGTGGGGCTGTTGTTGCTGTTGCGCTTGTTGCGACGGGCGTTACGTAACGCTTACGTGGCCGGGCCGCGGTCGCGTGAGGAGCGTGGCGTGCGTTGTAAGCTCTCGAGCGCCCTCCTTAAGTAAGCGCTGCAGTTACGTCGTAACTCAAATCAACCTTTGCCTACCAGGCGCCCAGCATCCGCAGCCCGCCGCTCGTTACTACGTAGTTACATTGTCTGCGGCGCGGCCTCCCCGCCCGGCAGCCGCCGCACCCACGACCCAGCCGCCCTGGTCCTGCGCATGCCTCCTGGTGCGTTCGCACTGCGAACTGCGAAGGGCGTTTGACTTGAGGACAGGACGAGCGTCCTTCGGCGGGTGCCGGGGGGCCGTGGAGATGAGGACCACCAGGACGACGGGGTGGTTCCATTGTTGTTGCTCAACGCGGTTGTGGTCGTGTCGCTTGAATCGCTTGTTTCTATCACAGACTGGTTCAGAGGAAAAATTAATGATTTGAACAAGAAACCTGTGCTATTTCTTGGATTCATTTTATAGGTCATTTTTGTTAAGGATAAATATTTTAAAAACAAAAACATCTTTTAATGAATAATTATAAATATTTAATTCAATTTCTAAAAAGATCTTGTGATTTCTGAAATGTTCCTAATGACTTTTGTCACTACCTAAATATTCATATTAATGCTTTTCTAATAAATTCGTTAGTATAAAAGTATGAAATTCCGTGTACAACAGTTTGTAAAGGACACTTTTCATTAATATTGCGATTCGTTGTGTTCGTCATGGCGAAATTTTCCTGCTGGGGCCTCGAGGACACGAACGTTGAATCTGTGTTAGATTCAGTAAATTTGAGCCAGCGCACACAAACACCACGGCGGCGGCTCGTGCAGGGCGCGAAGGATGGACGACAAAGAACGCCGGAGGAACGCCACATTGACACGAACAAAATCAAACAACACAGAAGTGAGAATTATGAAACGAAAATACACCCAAACAATTGCGATCGCACACACAGCAAATCTGTCGACGTGTCGATGAAAAGGTGAGCCGATGTGACCGAGAGTCGTCGAGGGTGGCGAGGACGAGGACGAGGACTACAAGGACCTCGGCATTATGCTTCGTCTACGAACACAACATAATTCCGTATCTATGTTCACACACACACGCTGTGCTAGTGAGTCGCGGAACCGGCCAACAGAACCGCCAGCAGTGGGCACGCGACGCAGCACACACTCACACACGCGCTCGCCAAAGTCGTCTCGCGTTCGCACATATACTCACACGCACGCACGCACGCTCACTCAACCCCGAACACACACACACCAAGTCGCTGTCACTCACTCACACGTCGCCTAACACTGCGCCGCCGTCACAACAGTGCGCACGCAACACGACACCAGCAAACAGGAGCTCAACAGGAGTACGCACGCACACCTTCAAAAATACCGACGTGCGTGTATTTGTGTGCGCTCGCAAAAATCACCGCAGAATGATGCGTGCATTTGAATGCGTCGCAGCCGTCGCCGTGTCCTTTGTGGGATGTGTGCGGGGGCGGGTTCTGGTCCGGGTTCTAGTTCGGGTGGTGGGCGACGAACTTTCCAGCGGATTCTGGTTGTTGTCCTCGGATAAGCCTGTCGCAAAAACAGCTTTCGTTAAATAATCCTCGTAAAAAGCTTCGACTTGGTTTTCGATAAGGATGTTTTTGTTTCTATTTATGAAATCTATTAATGTCTTTATTTATTTATAGGAAAGTCGTTTGAAATCAGTTTTTATATATTGCATTTTCACTACTTATCATAAGCTGGTTAACAAACTTGATACAGAGTGATGAAGAATCTTCTGTCTCATCCAACGAAATAGTCAATGCAGAAATAAGAACCTTCACTTTGGTTATGTCACCAACATTTAACTTCAAATTCGAAATATTGTTAAAATTTGAATAATAATCCATTTGTCACAGGAGGTGAGGACGTTATCTCCAAGTCAATTAGATGTAATGAAAACTCCTCAAAATCATCCTCCATTGTCACCATAAAAGTACTTAACTGTTCATCAAATTCTTTAAGTTTGTCGCCAAACATCTCGATCCGACCGAAACGACAGACTTTAAAGAGCCGTCTATCAAGATCAACACTCTGTTGTCGGTCCGCTCGGATCATTCGCCATCGAAATCAACGGGAACGAGAGCAATTTCATCGATAAGCAACAGCACATCCCTTTAATGAACCTGTTGGAAAGGATATCTCATCCGAATCCTTTGTCATTGCTTGCAATTGCGACAACAACAAGGACATTAGCAACAACAGCGACGACCAATTTGACGATTCGTCGACAACAACTTGTCGTTTGCGTGTTTGCGACAAACTCGCGTTCATTATCTAGGATCAGGACGCGACGACGAAGGCGCCCCGAAGCGCATCGGGTGGCGAAGGACAAAGGACACGGTGGACTTGGGAGAGAGCCGCACAATGGATCACTTGAGGTCCTCGAACAGCTGTCGCTGTAAATTGACGAAACTCACATGTCCCCGCGAGCTTTCTAAGACCAAGATTAGTCCTTGGCCGGTCGCAACCCACGGGCGACAGACAACACACGGTGGTCGTCGCGTGCCCGACTAGTGAAGTGCTAATTTTAAACCCAGCGATTAGTTGTCTTCGCCCCCACCCTCTCTCTCTCTCTCTTCCGCATGCTCATAATTTTTATTGTCGTTTCGGTTGATGTTCGCCATATCAGTGCTCCTGGTTGTTGCTCGCTCGCTTTCTCCCCCGTAGTGCTTGCAAGCTCCTGACCGTCGTGAGGAGCCTCGTGTCCTTATCTAAAGTCGGAGCAATTTCCATATATTTTTCCGATGCGCTCCGACGTCGGTCATTGTCGCGGGACACGCCAGCGAGCAATTAGTGCCTACAAACTAATTTGCGCCGCGGGACGCCGCTCCCCACCTCCTGCTTCCAACCCATTTCGGAACGGCTGGGCGATGTTCTCTCTCTCTCTCTCTCTCCCTCCAGCTTAAGTTGCATTTCATTTCCCCGTAGCAGCTAAGCTAATGCGTTAAGTTCCAAATGGATTCGGTGAAGCGATGGGAAGACGTCGTGGGCGTGGCCTCCGCCCGTCCTCTTCTTCTTTCCCTCCCCTCCACTAATCATAATCCCATGTCCACAATTTTAATGCATATTTAAGTATTTTTATTACCGAACTCCCCTCAGTCTCCCTCCTTCTCCCCCTCTCTCTTTCTCGGTCTGCGTATTTTCCTCTTCCTCCGCCCGCCTAAGGCTGGTCGCCATCTCCCATAAATTCCGCCATTTTCCACTCTGCGAGCAATTAAGTTGGCCGCCATTTAATTATTCTAATTCGCTCGCTTGTCGAGGCCCCTCGAGGACCCCGCGTGACCATCCGTCATTCACGGTGTCCGTCTGGTGGCCGTGTACCGTCTGTCGGCCTGTCTGTCCGTCTATTCGTGTGCCTGTCATTGAGGCATTGCTTCGGTGTAGAGAAATTAGCTAAATGTCTATCTGTCTGTCTGTCTCTTGCCTTATCTATTTCCCGCCAGTCCTTGTTCTGTCCTCGTCTGCCTCTCACTCTCGGCCCGTCGGCCCGTCTGTCTGTCTTGCTGTCCGTCGACTTGCCGGACCGACTTCGGCTCGGTCTGGGCCACACCTTTAGGGACTTTCCTTGGTTCTCGGTGGTATTTATCAGCTCTCCGGCTGGTGGAGAGCGGCGGAGGTTCGGATTGAAGGATTTCTGTTTGTCCGCCGTTAAATGCGAAAATAAAAATTATAGTTTGTGACGCTCGCGTTATCAGTGTTGTTTGACACTCTTGCATTAATTTGCTGGGAGGGTTTGCCGCCGGCTCGGTCTGCGGTAATCGGTAATTGGGTGGCTGAGTAATCAGTTCACGCACACGCAGTTAGCTGTCGGCGAGGTGGAGGAGAGGGCCAAGAGAAGTTAAAATGGTTTCCATCAATGCCTTATAAGTAGAAACAAAAGCATACATAAAAGGAAGACGACATTTCGGGTTATTCAAGGAAACATGAACGAAATCTGATTAAGCTCATCATTCAGCCGAAAGAAACCAGACGAGAGGTAAGAAAACTTTTCGGATTGGAATTCAAATTCAAACATTGAGGATCCTGCTTAAGGTAGTTTTGAGAAAATTCGAAGACGGGGATGAAAAGGCAACCTTGCCTTCAACTCCTCCTTTCAACTCATTTGCCACAAACATTCCGCAAATGCCAGCAACATATAAAATAATATATATGCTAATATCTCCGTGCTCCCCTCGTCGGGACACCCCAGTCATTCGTCCTTAGGACGAAGGTACCCTGCGCAGGACGAAAATCCACCACCGTCGCCTTTCCTCCCTCGCACCCACACACTCATCTACAAACTTCAGAGGACCGCAGAACGGTGGCAAACATAAAAAGCCAATCATCATTTTTATGAAGTGGAAGGCACGAAATTGCCGACTACCTTCGTCGTTCCCAACGTCCACGCCGCCCTCATCCCCGTCATCTTCGTTACGTCCCCGAGCCAGGAGGAGACTGTCACTGATTCGTTGTGGCATCTCCCACTCACTCTCTCGCAAGGTATGTGTGAGTGTGCGAGAAAATGAGAAAATTAAAAACGTCCAAAGAAAGGAGAGCAACAAGATGGGGCAGGCGTAGAGGAAACGCCTTAGAACAAAAAGGACATCAAATGGCGCCGCCGCTCGACGCCAGTCACAAAGTTGCAGCAGTCACAACTTCAGTTCCAGTTGATTACGAAGCTGAGCCTTTCATGTCCTCTCACTCGTGTCATCTCTCGTTCACTCGCTGCCTTTGACTTTTTCTCCTGCTCTCGCGCGGTCCTTCGACGGCAATTCGCTTTGATGCCATTTGCACCAACAGCAAAACTGCTTTGCCGTCAACACGCCCGCTCTCAGACCGCCGGCCCACTTTGCCGCCAGTCGAGGGAGGAGAGACAAATTTAAAGGAAATAAAAGAAAATGTAAAAGTTGTGGATGTTTCTAATATTTTTCGTGACGAGAAATTCTTTGCAGAATTTTAGCATTCTACATAAATATTTGTTTATGATGTTCACACCACCACATGTTCCGTTTCTCTATTTCACAAACGATTCTCTCCGTTGGCAGGAGTCGTCGGCTGCCAGATATCCTTGAGCGACAAGTAATTTTGTCTTGCAAATAAAATTGGCCACGTTATTATTTTCCCCAGCTCTGTACTCCTCTGTCCCTACTCCGCGCATTTATTTGCCTCACAGTGTATCTCGTTCACCTCCCGCTTCCCTATATGCCTTTGTCCTGCCTTTTAAGTTCGTTCGGCCAATTTTCATTCTGTTTCCTCTCGTTTCCTTATTTTCCATATGGGTGTTGTACTGCTACTATCATTATTGTTGTGGCTGAGTTATTACAACAAATGTTTGTCCGTCTGATAGCCATGAATAGCCCATTCGGTTAATATTGAAAAAATATGATATGAATTTGGAAATGGCTTGTATAAGACTTGTTTTTCAGAAACTATTCAAAAAATTAAAATAAAATTTAAATATGTTAATTTCCTAATCACTCAATGTTTTCAAAGATTTCCTCTTCCAACAGCCGTATAAACCTTATTCCTACTGGGGTTCAAAGCAATTCAATATTGAATGATTTTGTGATACGAAATTGAGCACAACTTCAGAATGAAATAAAATCAAAACATTTCACAAAAATGGTACAAGAAGAATACTCATAGAAATAAAAGTAAATCAAAATAACAAATCCATGCACGGATGTTGGGTCCATTGTGTGGAATACCAATTGTCTGACAGAAGGTCTGACATTCCATTACTCTATTACTACAACATGGAACTAATGGGTTGTCAAAACTGGAGTACGAATTAAGAGGAAATTGAAAATGATGAAAGGCTTAATTTAATACACATATAGCGATAATTATAGTGATACATTAAAATCTTACTATGGCATAGTTCAAGAACTAAAGGAATAGTTCAAAGCGTTTCATGAAAATATGTTTACAAATTTTTCAAAAGTCCTTCAGTATTATAATTTTTTTTAATGTAAGGTAAAATTGTCTTCCACGTATTAAGGGTGTCCTTAAAATAATAAAAAATTGCTTGGCAATTTTTTCCCACTGTTCCATGAAGTCACATTCACACACAGACACGTGTGCTGCATGACTCGAAATGAAATTTAAACATATTTCCATTTCGAAAGCACAAGCACGACGACAACAACAAAAATAAAACCAACAACAACAACAATGATAACAATAACAATATCAAGCGCAGCAACTGGAGCCGCAGCGGAAAGCAGAAAAATTCAAATGCAAAGTTTGTCGTCCTGTCAGGATGGTGTTCTGGGTATCATGAATGACGAAATAAACTACCAAGAAATCCCTAAATGCGAACCGAGGAGCGAGGGAGGGACGGCGGGACGATGGAAGTCGGCAGAAGATGAGGCGACTCGACAACGGAAGAAGGAATCAACAATAAAGCCGCAAGAATACAAATTATCCAACAGAGCCGAAGAATAAAAGCCGAGCCACCGAGGGGCTCCAAGGAGAGAAATGAACGGAAATAAAAATGGGACGGACGCCGGCACAGGGCGGGGCGGTGGGGAGCGAGGGGAACTGGTGAATTTGAATTTTTAAATTAGTTTTGTTAACTTTGGCGGCAAGAAATGTTTAACGACTTGTGAGGAAATTGCAAAGTTGCTTCGTGTCGTCCCCCAAGAGGTCTCCTTCAACCACCGCAGCCACCCGGCATACGAGTGTCTCTGCTTGTGGGTGCCTGTGTGTGCGTTGGGTGAGTGTGTCGCGAATAAAAGAAAATGGCTGCGAGAGCCGCACGTTTGCGGTGGCGGGCGTCACCAGTGGGTGAAACTTTCCTGTGAGGAGGACGAGAACGAGGGCGGCGGCAGATGGAGGATGGCAGATGGAAGATGGTGGAAAGGACAAGAAAGAGTCTCTGGAGATATGCAGGAAACGCTTGGAACGGAAAGTAATTCAACGAACACACACATACACACGCTCGGAAAGAGATAGAGACAGCGACAGAGCGAGGGCTTCCACAAGGATGTGTCTGCCTGTCATTCGCATTTATCGGGCTCGCTGAGTGGGCGTTGCCTGCGTAGTGGAGGAGGGGGCTGAGGGTACTTTTCAAGGTGTTTATGTTTCTATTCCTGCTCATTTGAAATGCAAACCCAGAGAAAGGCAGCGGCAGTGAGGAGGGGAAACATTCTTATTGCACGTAAAACCAACTCAGGCAGAGCAACCAAATGAACACATCCTTTGAGTGTCCTTTTTGCGCCTCCCGCCTTCCTCGTCACCGCGAGAGCTAAACTTCCGCTGACAGCTTTGAAATGCATGCTTTGCATTTTTGAAATGAAGCTCTTACCAGGGTCTTACACCGCACTCACACGCCCGCATATCACTGTGCTGGTATCGCGAAGTTGTGACATCTACTCGGCTTTCCGGGATGCGGCGAATGGAATTTGCCGCGAGATTTCTTTTAATCTAAAACGTGTGGAGGTTGCAAATGGGGCCCGGATAATTATTTTGCTTCGAACATACCAAGAGCATAAAAAGCACCTTTATTTGCATTATCTGTCGGCGATCTAAATATCGACATCATCGATAGCCGACCCAAATCACACCAATACTAGATAATTTCTTTGACCTTGGGAAAATCGTTCCAATAACATTTCTTATATAGAATTCAATAGTATTACGTTTGCAGTAAACTCTACTATGAAGTAAACTCTCTACGTCCGCAAAACGGGTTTAAACATTTTCATAATATTAACCTCAGAATTGCATTTACGAGTCATAAACACCATCGCAGCAACCAGGGAGTTTGACATATTTAGAACAAAATAAAATAAAAATACACGAGTTCCGACATTGGAACGGAATTAAATGACAGCGAATTAAATTGATTGATTACCACGCGGATCCTGCGGGTCCTGTGCGCTGTCAGGCTTGACAGATTGGACGAAGATGTCGCCGCTGGGTGCCGCGGGACGCGCCGAGCGATGAGCAGCGGGCGGGGAGCGGCAGGTAAGGGTGAAGGGAGTGCGTGGCTACCGAAAGTCAACAGCTGGCGAAGCGTCAGGCCGACAGGACTCAAGCGGCGAAATAAAACCTCATAATACGTCCGAGTGCGAGTCCGCTAAATGAAAACAAATGAAAGGACCTGCGAGGCAGGGGTGAACGGGCCACGGGCGCGAAGGGTGGACGGTACTGGGCGATTGGGCCGAACAGAGGCGCCAGGAAGGCACTCGAACACATTTTGATTTCGCCCAACAAATGTTTATGATATCATTGTCGGTTGTCCTTGTCGATGGCGTTGCCCTTGTCCTCGTTGCTGCTGCTGCTGCGGCTGCGACAGCCGTTGATGATGATGTTGTTTATGGATTATTGTTGTTTTGTGGCTTATTGACATTAATGTAACAATTGTCAAAGGATTTATTAATGTCATTGCGCGCGCTGCCAACCCCTTCTCAAAGCGGGCGCCCGAACTGCCGAGGGTGGATCCGATGAATTAGCTGTTGCTGTTACGACTCTCGGATGCAGGAGAAATAGCAACAACGGCACGGAGCAGCAAGTGACATCCTTCTGTTTCATTGTCCTGATTGATATTGATGAAGGAAATTCGCACGCGCTCGCGACCGCCAGACAGACAAACGGGGCGACAGACGAACGAATCGACCCGTTGACGACCGTTTGCATAAATTTCAAGGATAATTAAGAACGGGCGATAATTTGCATGAAACACGATTTTCACTTATTGGCAAAATTATTTATGGCCCTTTGCGTTGCATCCTCGCGCCACCCTGGCGCAGACAGACCGCGGTCCGCATCTGGTTGGCCATGAACGGCAAAATGGCGTCGAGGAAAACGAAGAGAGACGAGAGGAGGAAGAGGTTGCCTGCCTGTAATTGTTGATAACTTCATTTCATGTGGCGGCAATTAATGCTTCGTTTGGAGCGAAAGGCAGAATGCAGACCCATTCGCAGGACAATTTGCAGGACATTTCATGTGGCATAGCTTGACTTTTGCAGTTCGTCGTGCCGGACGCTCTTCGCAATAAATTAAAAGCCAATTAAGCCGGAGGTCAACGGCATCTCGGCCGACCTCGAGCGAAAGGATGTCATCAAGTGTGGAGGTGCGACGGGAGGGCAGAGGGGGGACACGGCCAAAGTGTGCAATTATCAAATTAGGAAACTCAACATGTCGCTCACGACTCGCAACCGGCCAACCAGCCAACAGACAAACAGACAGACAGAGAGTCAGAGGCAGCGACAACAGGCCTACACACGGAGTCTATAATTAAAAGGACATCGCAACGAGCTGCTGCCGACCGGCCGGCCGCTCACTGATGGACTCGTGAGTGAAATGTAAACAATTTTGACAGCAAATTAATATGCGGACATTTGGGACTGGCCTCGGGTCCGGGTCCGGTTTCGGGTCGAGGTCATGGGGGCGGGTGCGGGGTGCATCGGCCACGAGCGAACACACCCGACGCCCGAGGATCAGCTGACGCGTGGCTCCGGCGACGGCGGCGGCACAAGCCGGCGAGCAACTTCGCTTAATTGCCGGCGATAAGCGCGATCCCGTTGTTGTTGCTGCTGCATTCGTCATAGCCTGTTAAACACATCCCCAACACAATCAGCAATAGAATCCCTCGACGACCGATGCCTACCTGGTGTCCTGCAGACGGCGTTCGTGGCTTCTCCGTCTCCTTCGCTTCCTCCCCTCTGTCAAACCGTGTATAATTTAATTAGACGACCAGCTCTCGGCAGACAGCGTGGGGTCCCTCGGCGTCGTGTTCCGCGCCCTCCACCGGTTCCCTTCTTTCACTTCTTCGCTTCTTCGCATCCCGGAACACAGTCGAAAACGCTCTGCATCGCTGTCGCTTCTCTCTATTGCCCTCGTTCACTCCCACCCCCTCGATCGGTTCCGATTTGGAGGGTACGGAGGGAGGCGAGTCTCTGCTCTCGTGATACGATCTAATTTTCTTTTACTCCATTCTCATGCAAACACACACGCTCTCACTCTCCCCCTCTCGCTCTGTCTCTTTTCCTCCATTCATATTCATGTCCTTCAACGCGTCCTTCGGAGGCCTCCCGAGCTCGTCCCGTCATTTCGATCGCTCCCCGCCGCGTATCTAAAGTTGTTTCGTTCTTTCTAATGACTCTGTTTCCCGCTATGAAAATGTGTTGTTCCTCCGATTCGTCCCTTCTTCCGATCCTTCCCCTCTTCTGCTCCTCCACGCATTAGTCCGTGCATTAATTCATTAGTGGCCTCTTCGTCCCGGCCCCTGCCTTCCCTAAGTCGTCCTTATGCCGTCCTTTATCTGCCGAATTAACATTTAAAATGTTTGCTTTTAATTTATGTACAAACGCGTGTGTTTTTTTATTGCTCGTGAATCATTTTAATCGCTTGTCCTTCTTCCAAGTCCCTCGGATCGATGGTTGAAAGAGGTCTCTCTTGAGATAAGTCCTATACTACGATCTTACGATGATCATTCTCTTGAACGAATCTAAGAGTTTGGAAGAAATAAATTGTACTTACTTTAAGTATTGTCAGTAATTTCTATCACATTCCTTTTCACTTCACTGTCTATTGTAGAGTAATCTCGTCTCGTCTCTTGTCTCTCTTCCAGCCACCATCTCAATTGATCACCTCCTTTTTCCTTCTGCCCTCGCTCTCTGTCTTTATCTCTCTCTTTCTCTACCTACCATTTTCTGCGCCTTTGTTTATTCATTTGTAAATTTGCGAACGCTTTCAATCATTGATCTCTTTTTTATTCCCATTCAGTCATTCGTTTGAACATCACAGTTTTCCATTTTCATTTCCCAACCATTCCACTACCGTCTCCTTTTGCATATTTCTTTCTTTATTTTCGCCGTTTGCTCCAACTTGTTGGCGTTGGAAAAAAGTAATCATGGCTTGCACTCACTTCGTCGCTCCCAGTGTCGCCTCTCCCGCTCCCACCGTTCCCCGATCGCGCCAGGTCTCTTTCTGTCGCTCGAGTATCATTTTGTGATGAATATGACTCGTTTCATATCACAAACACAATCAAAACCCCGCACTCCTCTCTTCGAGACTACCTCTTTCAGTGGTCGCTGCGCCTGTTTTTATATATCAGCGCCCTCTGCATTTTTCTACGTGAATTACTGGCAATTTCTTCTTTTTGCTCTTTGTCATTTTGCCCCTCCCTTTCATCCTCTCCCTCCCACCGCACCATACGTTTCTGATTGTCTACTACTTTTTGCGTCTGGGTCTCTTGTGCTTCGATTGGCGCGTCATCGTTTGTTTCTCGTTTCAATGTTTTTTCTTGGATTTGTTGCTATGCTTTCTTTCGTAGTTCAAGCAGTTGCTCCCTTTTGTGCAGCACACGAAATTGATTATTCCTGGTACCGTCTCACATCCCAAAACCTGTCCCACTCCTGTACTCTGGGCTTTTGCTCGTTGTACTTTACCTACTTTGATCATCACATCACTTCAGTCTCGTTTCTTCTTTCGAATTTTTTCCCTGTTAAAGCCAACCGGCGTAGAGTTTCGCTACTCTTTTTTTATCGTCTGCTACTAATTGATTAACATGCCCGTTTGCCGCGGAAGGAGTGGATATTTTTTATCCCACTTGATGGATGTATACTCAAACTACCATCATTTTACTACACACCAAATGAAATTAACATTTCGAGGGAGGAAGTATTATATACGGAAATTAGAACTAGTGGTAGCCATTATTTATGCCTGTTTTCGAGGTTTATAGGCCTTCAAATCGCATCGCGAACCACTGAATTATGACCCGTAAATGTTATCACGACACGTTAATTGAGTGCTTCGACTCGAGAACTTCATTAGTCTACGCCGGAGGACCTCTCAATGCGAGTCGAAAGAATTATTCACGCCCCGCCCCGGTTCGCCCAACCTCTCCGCACTCAAGACTAAGAGGGCTTTACAAAGTTAACCGAAGGCCTCATAATTCATGCATTGGCGTACCATTTCGGAAACACGTCCATCCTCCACTACTCCTTCTCCCCCTCCTGCTTCTCCTCCTCCTTCGCTGGACTCCGCCCATGGTCGTCGCTCGATTTGGGCCGACATTTTGCCCGGCCACGCGATGCCTTTTCGCTGTTCCTTTCGACGTCTTTCGCGAGTTTTTATGCTTTTTTGTTTCCACATTGTTTTATTAATTTATGGGAACGAGTAGACACACACACACGCGTTCTGGTGCTTGTCGCAGACCGTAATGTGGCATGTTAAGGCCAATTGAAGGCGTTACGAGTTCCGGCCGGATGGCAGTCGGAGGAGTTTTAATTGAAAAACCGGCCCGAACGGGGTGTCTCGTCGACAATGTTGCTCGACTTCGAAGCGCAGCGGACTGAAGGAAGAGTCGGAGAAATTCTGTGGCCGGCCCAGGAGAAGGAGAGGAAGATTTCATTGTGTTATAGCGGACCCCCGTAAAAGATTGGCGCTCCCTGTACCCTAGCTCCAGCTCATTAACGAGCCGCGAGTCGTTGTTGAAATGTGCGTTTTGTAATTTTGCACATTTATCAACTGCGAACCACGAACCACGGAAGGCCATCCTGGAACACGACCCCAGGCCGTGTCTTCACGACCAATAGCCAGAACAACAACGTCGGCCTGGACGCCTTTGCATGTTGGCCGAAAGAGAAATTTACTGCTGACCTACAAGAAAAAACACGGTCTTCATTAGGCTTTCGTTGTTGCCACATTTTTCACTTATCCACGGCGTCATCGACGCCAGCGAGGGGTGCGTTTTTTGCGAGGTCCCCTGCCTGGCCCTGGCCGCGGATTGTTAGCGGCCAGTCTGGTGGATCGCCGTTGTTTGGCCAAGCGCTTGTTCGGCGTATGAAGAAAAATTGCATTTTAATTTGGCGAATTACGAAGTGCGAAACGATTTTGTTTTTTCTCTCAGTGTTGACAGGTCCGAATGTAAATTTATGCAAGCATGCGACGGCAGGAGGGAGTTGGGGAGGGACCCCATCGTGGAGGGAAGGCCATTTTTAACGGTCGACTGTAAAACCTTATTAGTCTCTAATTTTGTGCAATTACGTCACGTAGTTAAATTGAGGAAATGAAGGATCTCGACCAGTTGAGAGCCGTGGAATGGCATCGAGAGGGATTTTGTGTTTCAGACTCAAGCGAAATCATTAGTTCTATTCAGTTGAGGAAATGTGCAGCAAAATACCCACATCATACTATAAACGGAAAGAAAAAGATAACTCTATCATGTGAGATTTCGTCCGTGAACGAAAATTAAGCGAAATCCGGAAAACACTTTGCAAATAAAGCGAAAATTAAAAAGCGAAGGCACATAAAGAGAACAACAATAACTCACAACAGACAATCAACTTTAAGAGCCACTTTTTGCTTATCTCCACAACAACAAGAAGACGAATAAAAAACAACACCGACAACGATGACGATAGCTCCAACAACAAGCACAACGGCCGAAAGAACGACCCAAAACGAAGCATTTTCGAGTCCGACCAACCGCTAATGAACCGCGTGTGTCCACGCACGTGGTAACAAACGAGGCGAGGGCGCGGCGCGGTGGAAGGACGAGGGAAGGGAAGAGATATAAGGGATAATTAGTCCCTTGTAGACTGTAGTTAATTCAAACTATTTGACTGCTTAACGGTTTCATTAAAATAAGTGGTCGAAAAGTGTCCTCATCAGAGCCACCAGCAACCACTTCCACCTAACAACGCCAACAACAACTAAACAACAGGGATCTCTCCCCCGCACACTCGCCCACGCCGCCAGCGACAGGCCGACTGACCAGCCGACGAAATTAGTTCACATGCGGCGCGAAGGTTAAAAGCCGCCAATGAAATATTTATTAATTCCCCCTCCGTCCTACGTCCAGCATGCCCAGGCTGACCATCGCGTATCTTTACTGTTCACACCCTTAATTAAGTGGGCTCGTATTGGTACCAGCCACACACGCACACCCACACCCTCACTCCGACCGTGCGGTCTGACATTTGCGTGTTGGCCGAATTAAAAAATAAACAAAAATTAAAACGCAGCCACGAGGAGCGAAAAGAAATTGGCGTAAAAAGCTTGTTTCCGCCGGATGTGTTGGCTTCCCCCCTCTCTCTCTCTCCTTCTCTCTCTGACTTTTTGCCTGGCCGACACTGTCGTCTGTCGCTGGTTTCTCCTCCTCTGTGGCCACCGAGTCCCTGTAGATGTCTGTCGTTGTCAAAATTCCGGCACGAGATTCGTCTGGGGTGAAGCAAGTTAAGCACGTCTCCAACGACGGGGCGAAGGCGGCCGTGAAGGACCCCAAAGACTGAGGCGTGTGCGTGTGAGGGAAGTGGGAATGATTTGTGTGTGTTTTCAAATAATTTATGATTCCATTCGGTTCGCGTTTTTCGTATCGAATTGAGGAGGAACGGATTTCCGTGGGCCGAATGGACGAACCCTTCATTCCATTCCAAAACACCATTCGATTCGAGGCGAAGCCGTTTTGAAATCAGGAACCGACTATTTCCGGAACAAGATAATTGGAGAAGGTGCGGTAATTAGCGGAGACCAGGAGGAAGGGGCAGGAAAATATTCCGAAATCGTGAGCATGGCGCGGAAGGCGAACCCAATTAAAATGGAAATGCGCGAATTCCAGCGAATGAAGCATGGGGAGTCACAGCCAGGATTCCGACATTTCGCTTCCACTTTATATTTCCGCCTTCGTATCTGCTTCCGAATGCGGGCTGCAACAGCGCAAACCGCTACAACAACGACGACAAAAACACTGGAAAATGTTCCTTGTCTTCCTCCGTGTTTTACATTTCGTTGCATTTTTATATTTTCCCTTTTCACTGCTCCGCCTCCTCCAGGTTTTCCTTCCCTTCGTTGATGCTCCTTTTCGCCCGTGTTTAATGGATCCGCGTCATGGGTTCCTCCTCCGTCTTCCTTGGCTCCAGAGTGAACAATTCGCACTCCGTCGCCGCCACGGACTGACGGACAGAGAGACGAACAGAAAATGGGGACGAACCTCGATGATGAGGGCGAGCAAGGGATAAAAAAAACAGGAATTGTTCGCGAGACTTGCGACGATGTTTTCTTCTTTTTTAAGCCTGTTGGCATTCTTCTATTTATTGTAGTTGTTGTTGTTGTTGCCATTGTTGTTATTATTCATCGACATTGCTGCTGTTGTTGTTGTTGTCTTCACTGTTATGTTTTTTTGTTTTGTCAATTTGGCCAAAGTGGTTTTTCACTTGCTTTGCCGCGAAAAACAGGTAACAACATCAGATACAGTGGTAACAACAATAGCGACAATAACGACAACGACAACAACAGCAACAACAACGACGCCGAGTACAACAACAAGAACAACAAACAACACTCCCATCAACAAAGACCATTGGCTCAGTAGTCCGAATGGACGTCCTTTTGTGGCGCTGCAAATGAGCGTGAGCTGCCATTAGTCATCCCTCGCATCTTCCCGCCCCCCATCCTTCCCGGAATATGTTTGCATATGAAAGTGAGGGGCGGGAGGGGCGTGGCGAGGCCGGGATGGAAGCTTTCGTTGACGTCGTCGATTCAAATACGTGAAAGAACTTTTCAAAATGCTGGCATCCTCATAATGACCGTCGAGATGCGTTTTGTGCTCTCGCGATGTTCATCTCTCTCTCTCTTTCTCTCTCTCTCTCTCTCTCTCTATCCCTCTCAACGTCTTTCCTCCCGCCCTCCTCCGCCTTTATCCATTCTCTGCTCATTTGGTCACCATTATATTTATTAAAATGACTGCAAAAGAAAACACCCGAGGGGAGAGGAAACGGCATTGGTCCACTTGGTCCAGAGTTGCCATAGCATTGTTTCGGAATTTCTTCTTAGACGTAATTGTTTTTTCTTTGCTGTCTTGACCGTCAGATGTTAACTTGGGGATTTCATAAATTTTTTACACATATGATATCATTTCCCGGTATCCTGAGTTTTGTTTCAATTACAAAGAGCAACTTTGTCTTATCATTTTAACGAAGTATGGCAACTCTGGCGGTGCAATCGCTGCGGCATCTGAATTCCACGCGCTTCCACACGAGTGCCAGCACTTAAGCTGCACTCCTTGCAAGTTGTTGTCACACGGTGTTGTTGTCACATTACACTTTGTTGGTGCCGCAGTTGCGGTGACGGGTGTCGCTGTCGTCGTCTGCCAAGACACTGCGCGCCCCTGGGCGGGGTCGTGGGCGAGGAGAGTGGCGGGAAACATTTCTTCCGTGCGGTTTACTTGGGAAAATGGCGTCGACAATGGCGACGGAGGCTGCGGATGACCTTCGAGAATAGCGGGGACTGGGCAGAAGTGACTAAAATGGCTTTTAACGTAATTGACTCGTTGAGATGCGGGAAAGAGGACGAAAGCTCGTCCTAGATGCGTGTGCATCGGGGACACAACTTTGAACTATGTGTATAATTTAAATGTTCGTTCGTTTTTCTGACATGTAAGGCCAGCATCTCATCTTTTTCTTATCTGCTTTATTATATTATAACGGTATCTTCTTATAACATTACCCCTAGACTTTTGCCCCGTTCTGTAACCGGACCTCTCCACCTCATCATCCAGTGACTATTCTTTCGTTCCTGACTGATTTCGCCCTGACATGATTAAAGGATTCCCTCTGTGCTCCTGTCTTTCAAAGGCGGTCTTCGCCAACGAATGACTCTTTCGATTCACCCTCGAATCTTTCGATTCCCTCTCCACCTGGCTCCCACTATCCACAGCTGCCTCCTGCTGTTGGTCCTTGTTTTCAATTTCCAACTCTGGAATCGCGCATGCAAAGTGCGCAAAATTTTGTACAAAAAACGAATCCAATGGAAAGCGAGCGAAACACAATGGAGCAACGCAAATTGAACGCACGCAATCCTCGAATCAATCAAAGAGAGCGAAATCATATAGAATCCCCCTCACCCTCAGTCTCTACCGCTGCTCATTCACTTCCCGCGATTATTTTTATATTTCCTTCATTGAAATCTTCAATTGTTGCCCTTGCGTTTCTTCAGCTGCTCACTCTTCTCTCCTCGACTCCGCCCGATAACGCGCTTAAACGAAGCAATCCTTGCCTTTGTGCGTCGTTGGACTCGCGATTTTCTTGTAAATTGAAAGGAAAACTGCGGAGCGAGAGGACGTGAGGAAGCGAGGACGAGGACGCGGCAGCACCTTTTGTCCTTCTCGAGGCGAACAGCAACACGACGGCCGAGCCCCTCGGTTGGTCACATGTGCGCCCATTGACGAACGGCATCGGCACCAGTTGCTGCCGTTGCCTTTATTGTCCTCGATTGGGACGGCGACTGCGACGACGGCGGCAGCGGTGGCGGAGAGTGGGCTTGAGAGTGAAGCGGTGCCACCTTTTGTCAAAAAGACGCGTGTCCCTGCGACTGCCTGGCGTGCGGAGGAGGAGGACGAGATTAAAAGCCTCGCTTCAGTCGCAGAACACATATGGCGCCTTTAAATGCTAGGTCCACACCCACAGACACAAGCACGCAATCACATAGTCACCGAAATTTTTAGGAAATTGTTTCGCGGCAATTGTTTGCGATGATTGTTTGTGGAAAGCTGATTGTTTGTTTGAGTCGGTCTTAAATGAAGCTACCGTCAGTTGATTTGGTACTTCTTCAACACTGTACGACCACGCTTAGAACTAAAAATGAAGTGCACCAGATTCATGAAAACACGTAAATTCTACAACTTCAATGTGAGATAATGAGTAGTGAAAGGATATCAGAGAGTCAAAAAAATCTTTTTAAATCTCAATTACCGGAGAGAGCGGATTCATTAAAAGGGCCAAAGCAAACGCATCAAATGTGACATGTTTCTTTTCTGTTCCATTTGGCATGAGAGTGAGCTCCGACTTAGATTCCGTAATTGAATATTCTATACCGAGTTATCGTTGAAACAGTGGGGAAATGTACAAAATATAAATAAAGACCTCAAACACACCCACACTGACACGGACCCTAGACTACGGCATGGACAGATTGGAAGCGTAGACAAAATTGAAACCGACGACTAAAGGTGAGCTTCAAATGGAAACGACACAAGAACCACAAAAAAAAAGGAACGAAAAGGCAAACAGAAAACAGGATCTGAACTTAATTAAAAATCATAGCAACGATGTTAGGAAAAAATCACATGGAGAAATATTCGTAGCGGCGAAAACCGAAACGTATGCATGAATACGAATATCTCTCGCTGTCTCCATCTCCCTCTATATGGCTGGCCTTTTCCCTCGGACGGGGTTTCTACGGGTTCTGTGCACAGCTTTACAACGAAAAATTCAACTCATTAAAATTGATGAATGCTCAAAATGACATCAAACCGCAAATGCAAAAACGAAGACGAAACGGCACAGTGTGCAACACAGAGAGCGACCGGAATGAAAACGAAACATAAAAATTGCAATCAAATCTGCATTTTTTGACAATGATCATGACGATGATGAATGAGAAGAGGAGGGGAATGGGAGTGGGAGAGGGATAGGGAGTTGTATGAAGCGAGGAAGAGCCAGTGAATGAGCAGTGATAGCTCAAAGTCATCCAACCAACCAGCCAACCGTCCACACACTACAAAAATTCTACCGCGGACGTACCGCAGCCGCCACAACCACCAACAACTGCCGACAGGACCCAGCAGTCGCCGAGGATCCATCCGGTGGACCAACCAGGCGGCAGCTCATCCGCCAAATGAATATGAATCATTATTGGTCAGTCAAGCGAATGTCTAAAAAAGGTTCTCCGCGTTACAACAACCCAAAAAAGGAAAATAACTATCGGGCTGAAAAAATGTCCACCTTCCGTCACCGGCCCGAACATACGAACTGAACGAAAAACTGATGCACCCCGAAAAAAGCCCAAATTAATAACGAGCTCTCTCGTCAGCGCAACGAAACAGAACACAGTTCCGAAAAAACCGGAAGCAACTGGAAGCAGGAGTGCGAGAGGGATTTTTAAGTAACCACACAGAGTGGCTTCCATGTGCCCTACATTCGTTCCTTGCGACTGAAGAATTCAGTCATTTCTGAATCTATAGAGATGGGTAGATCGCTTGTCCGATCTTTCCACTATGAATAATAATAATACAGTTACACACTTTGTTAGTAGGGTCGTATGCATTTAATAAGTGGATCGCGGGAAATAAAAATTATTCAATATACCCATGACTGTCCCATATCGTTGCAGGGTACCATCACCTGTCGGTGTGATCTTCTCCCGTGCTGCCTAAACCATCCGAAACCCATATAAATCAAATCCACCTCCATTTGCCATACCATAATATTCGTGCTCTATGTGGGACTCGCGTCCCCGTTTTTTCTACCTCCTGAGCTGGTGGGCTTTCTTTGAAAATTTTCATTTTTTTGAAAATGGCGAAATGCCAGAAAAGGTAGTCAATATCAATGGTGCTCCCTCCTACCTTTAGGTGGCGTATTAAGTATTAAGAGTGTCAGCTTACAATATGCCAAAGCGAAAACTCATGTAGCTTTTTTTCTGTATCCTCCTCGCGGAATTGCAAAACGAAATTCCAGGTGTGTCGGCGCGAGGGTGCGGGGAGTTCTCTTCGTTTGGTGATAGATTTTGTTGGTCTGCCACCAGCTCCGGAACATGCATGGAGACAACGTCCCCGTACATGTTGGACGTCGGAGATTCATCACCCGATGATGGGAATTGAAGTAGTACGGCTCTCCTCTGGCTGGTAGATTGCTAGAAATTCATTGGCTAATTGCAGGATTTTACATTTTGTTATAACACACACTTCTCACACAACGATCGTTCCGTGAATAGATAACATAATGGCAATGATTACCTCGACCCCTAATCGATTTATTTCTGAATTTTCGAAAATTGCAGGAATAATCGAAATTATACACATTTACTCACCTCAAACATATAATTATGCCCACAAGCCCCATAATCCCACAAGTACTTCCCATGCTTCAAACGAACGCTCGCGCCCCGATCACCGACAGTTCAAGTGCCATCGAATCGTTTGGAAAGAGATAACAGGAACAAGGGAGGAGGTTAGAGGGTAGAGGGTAGAGAAGGGAAGACATACACTGGGTGCCTAAACAAACCTCGATCAGAGGCCAATTAAAGGATTACCACGGTTGGAGGCGAAGCAACAATGTGAGAAGGATCAGAAACACCAGGACAAACAATATAATCATCGGCTTCTTGACGACGACGACGACAACAAACAACAACAACCAACAACAACGGGCATGCCGAGGGGGCGCGCAACATGAGGGGACCACGTGAGCCCGGAAGGTACGGAGAGGTCGAGCGACCGCCATGACGGACGCGTGCAGACGACATTGTTACTAATTTCCCAATGTTTGCGTTAATAATTATGGATACTTATATCGCCATCGTCGTCATCATCGTCATCGTCCTCCTCAATGGCAACGGTCGCGTTGTTGAGTGGTGGCAACAACATATTTGATTACCGGCACACGACCTACCGCCATCCCGCCGTGTCGTGTGGATGAATCCGCTCGAAAGGAGCATCGGACACTGCATTTTTTCGCCATCCTCCTCGAGACCCTTCCGCCATCCCCCGCGAGCCCACGCCGCTTGTGCCACGGAGGCTATCGTGGAACTTGAAGTGGAAAATTGCTGCATTCATGGGAAATAACGAGGGGTTTGATGTTACTGTTGTTGCTCAATTGTTGTTGCCCTATCACCAAATGCATCATCACGAGGTATCGATGTGGACGAGGACGACGACGAGGTTTGCGTGCACGCGTCCATCGACTCCACGCGACTCGACTCGACTCGCTTCACCTCGTCTCGCCTCGCTTTTGGCAGGATCCGCCGCCCTCTCCCTTGTCGTGATCCTATAAGATTCCACGATGCCTCGTTCCCCTCCTCCTCCTCCTCCGGGATCCAGCAGAGCGTGTGATAATTACTTCCCGGCCAGTCCGCCGACACGTGCGCGGCGACTGAGGTGCGCAACGGTACAAGGATCCGTTTCCGCATTTGTTTCGCTCGGCTCCGGCTCCGGCTCCGTGCGTCTCTCGATTGTTGATCGTGGATTTGTTACAAATATTTAACCTCGCTTTCCACAGCAACAGGGCGACGGTGAGAAGGCAGGAAGGTAGGTGAGAAGGGGAGTGGTGATGGGAGGTGGGGTGTGAGTGGAGGTCCTTCATCAGCGGAAAATATGCTTGCCATTGTGGCCGGTGCAGTTGTTGTGGCTCAAGTGCGCACTTGCGCTCGAGAGGCCTTCGAGGGGTGCCTGTTGTTGGGCCGTCGTTTCAGGTCCTTTCTTGTGCGGAGGAAAACACACTCTGATTTAATTGAATTAATGTACACGTTAATGGACGTAGGGCGTAGTGCGGTGGGGTGGGGCGTATCGAGGTTCACAGCCATGTTCAAGGGCTCCGCGCAACAGTCGCTAATTGTGGGAAAATTGTGAACACTATGCGACGAGGATACTACAGTAGTTAGCAGGAAGGTGAAGGGGAGACTCCAGACGAACAGAAAGTGTTAGGGCTAGAGCTAGCCGGACTCGTCTCGTCTGATTCGCAGAGGAACAACAACTGCCTCAGCCCCGACTCATCAACGGATCCCCATCCGTGGCTCTGCCATCGCCCTACCGCTCACCGGCAGTTAATTATGCGCCTGAAACGAAAACAAAACGACAAGAATCGCTGCTACAAACCACTGCGCGGCACAAAGGACCAACCGATTGCTTGTCGGCAGCACAATGGCAGTGCGTTGGCTGCATTTTGTCGCCGCCAACATTGCGACGTTGTCTACGGAGACCCGGCGACCGGATCGGCGGAGGCGAAACGAGCGAGCGCTGAGTGACGGAGTCCCAGGAGTGCATTGAACGACAAATTGCAAGCGATTCTCGGTGACAATGACAATGACAGCAACAAAAACAAGAACAACAACAATTGTTGCTTCTGTCGCCACTGACGACGTCTGAGCGAACATCAGCATTGGAGACGACGATGTCGAATAGAAGAAAGTTGATTGCAATTTGCGCAGCCAATCTATTCAGGGTCTTGTTGTTGTTGTTATCGTCGTCATAGTTGTTGCTGTGAGGTTACAACATCAATGGCGAAGACTTTCTTTCAATGCAAACGCGCTATGACCCCCCCTCCCTTCACCGAACAGTCTGGCGAGTCAATTGCAGTTTCCGTGCTTCTCCTCCTTCGGCTGCTCCATCGTGGTCGATGTTTGTTCAGTTGTTGTTGTTGCTGCCGTCTCCAGCTCCGCCGAGAGTGTGTGGAGAATTTTTAAACGTTTCTCTGGGTTCGGCTCTTTCGCCCTCGCCCTCGCCCTCGCCCCAGCCCCCCTCGGCACTCACCATCGCTTATGAATCGGGAGCTGCACGAATTTCGCTCGCCTTTGTTCCGCTGCGTTGTGAGCGATAAATTTTCCATTTTCTTTCGAAAGCGTTTCCAGCGCCCTCTCGAGGTCCTGGTTCTTCTGGCTCTGGTTGCCGGTCGCTGGTTGCTGGTTGCTGTTGTTGTTGTACTCACTGACGTTCGGTTGTCGCAATCGGCTCCGTTGTTACCGTTGCAGTGGCTGCTGCTGCTCCAAAGGATTTTCTGCTGCCGGCGTCGATTGTTTCTTGATTGCGTGCTGCACACATCTGCTTCGTTTTCTCTTTCTCTCTACCTTCAATAGTGCTCGTGCATTCTTCGTCCTCCCTTCCCCGCTCTCTGGATTTCTTTGCTTTTCGCAAATTGAAATCGCACAAAAGTTCTCCCAAGTGGAAATTTTATAGAATTCAAATCAGAATTAATTCGAAGCCAAGCATACGGAGTGTGAGAGAGGGACGCGAGCGTCGGGAGTCAAGTATTCTGGAAATTGCAGTCCTTGCCGCCGTGGCTGGCGTGTGTGCAAATGTACATCCTTCTATCCTTCGCTCGGGAAGTGTGAGCGACGACCCAGTTCGAGAGGCTCGAGACGATTGGAGCATTGGACGATTGGAGCTTGGTGTGGCACAGTTTTCGGAGTCTACATCGGTGAATTTGAGAGCACAGACTTAGGCATCTCAGCTTTTCGCAGAGTTCCGTAAACATAGTTCCGAGAAACTTTCAGAGGAAATTCTTCGACTGCATTTGACGAGTGTCTTTCAATTGAAGAATTCGATGAATTCGAGGTACCAACATTCGATATTTTTTGCTAGATTTTGCTTTGTGAATTCGATTTAAATCGACGCGAACGAACACGCAAACATGTTATTGCCAATATTACACGTGCTTTTTTATTCACCACCGCATTTCGAAACTAATTACTATCATGGAGGAGGTTTCCTATTTCCAAAGATAATGCGATTTTATTTGATGGAAATAAAGAAGGCACCGCATAATTTTAGGCGTTGACTAGTGAAATGTAATAACAGCAAACGCGAGCGCATTCAACGAATTTCCACAAATCAGCTGTTTTTTAATCATCTACCTCGACACCACATGCATTATTTGAAACCATTTTGCACATATTTTTAGGTAGCAGTAAATTTGGCTTCGCCACTCCCCAAAAATAGAGATGGTCGTGGCCATCTGCTAATTACTATCATTTACGTTTCATACTCAATCATATCATCCCATCACTCTGTCCCATCCCACCCCGTCACTACCACCCTCCAACCACGGTGGCCAGCGTCCTCCTAATGGACGCAAATGTTCACCAGGCTGCGAAAGCTCCGACATTCAACATTGTTCCATCCACTTATGACCCACTGGGCCGGCCCATCAAGGGATAGAGGTTTTCTGCGGCTCGACCAATGGACAGCGCAACTGTCGGTACTTCTAATCGGGTCGAGTGTTTATTGAAATCTCGTCCTGGTCCGTCCCATGGGACGCATGAATACGCACTCGTCCTTTCGACGAGGTGTCCGATGTAACCAATGTAGCCGATGATTCCGCTGACATCCAAATGGCGGTCTGTGTTTATCTGGCCTTCCTTACTGCTTTTCCTTTTGGCCCTTCGCCTTTTTCTGGTTCCCTTTCCCCCGTACGTCCAGGCGACTTGATGCCACTCTGCTCCTTCAACTGTCCCTTGTCCATTGTCCATTGTCCGCGAAAGTCTGAGGTGTAGCATGGGGCGGACGCTTGAGCTTTCGATCGGATTCGTCGCCTCGCTCACGTCCTTCAGCCGAGGGAGGGTGCAAGGGGTGAAGATTGTGGGCAACGCGAGTTCAATTCCGTTGTTGGCTCGGAATTGTCGCCGCAACGCTGCCATATTGCAGCATATGAGCTGGGGTTCCGTTCGAGTGATTCTTCAGGAGATGGGCAAACGACATGAACTCGCAAAAGCGATTCAGACCATAACCACACGACTCCCATTGTTCTTCTCCCATCCCTCATCCTCGTGTCCTGCGGCTTTTGTTTTCGCAACCGCACAGGCGGGAGGTTTTCGTCGGTGTTTATGTTGTTCTTGTTGTTGTTGTCCACTCAGCTGGTTGCGAATGTAATCACGATTATAGTGCGATTTCTCAACTCATTGGGTACAGAAGCCACTGCAAGGGTCAGAGTCAAGGGTGAAGGGAGACCGAAATGTAAGAGATGGAGGAGGCAAAAACGTGAATGCAGACGACTTTTGCCCCACAGAGGTCAGAAGCAGTTTCATAACATCCACTCTCTCTTCCTCTTCAATCACTCTGCGTCCTCATCTCTATGCCAAACAACTTTCGGTTTCATCCTCCCCAGACCTGATCTCTCCGACCGCCACAGTTCCGATGCGGGAAATAAATCAAGTGAATTACGAGGAGAGGATAATAGAACGTTAAAAAGCCGACAGTTCCATTCAAAACCCCAGGACTAAAACAACCGCATACCCTTATTGCCCTCGAATAAATGAGGAAAAACCCCTTGGAATTCCACTTAATTTCGAACCCGTTCGAGTTCGAGTTCGAGTACCTGAACCCGTACACGGCAACCACTATAGCAACAACAACATCAACACCACGTCACCGAAAGCCAAACAAGCAGAACTGCAAGAGCGTAAAGAGCTCGAGCAACACAACACAACTTGATTCCGAAACTTGTTCCGCGGGACGGGGGTAAACGAGAAGTTAATAAATAATTATTACACCTTTGAAGAGCACAAACAAATAAAACAATTACACACACTGCTCATTATCTCCTGTGACTCCCTTCGCGACAGAAGACCGGCAACGACAACAACAGCAATGTTCGACAACAACCCTTTCAGTGCGCAGTGCCACAACCATTAAAGCAACTCGTTCACCCCTCCCCGGATGGACAGTAATAAAGACACTCGGTCGCCCGTTGTTCGGGCGAGGCAGCTCACGAAAATCCTGACGGATTGCGGATGTAATTACTTCAATTAAACCATCTGTGACAATTGCCAAGCCACCGAACAACCGAACACAACCGAACCGCACCGACTTCGCCGCACCCCGTCCGCCATCCGCCATCCGCCGCCGTCGTTCCAGCCAATGACGGCAACCTGAAGATGAAGATAAACCCCGACCGGCGCCCGGGATGTACACGAAATTCAACTTTACTCGGGAAATTCCCTCCAGACCTCGGGCATTATCCCGGTTGTCGCTGCTCTCCAGTGCCGAGCGATCCCTTCCACCCGCCGGCACTGGGGTGTGCTGGGAGCGGGCGGGGGTTTAAAGTTAATAGAGCGACATTATTGCGCCTCATCACAGGTCAACAGTCGGCATTATCTCTCTCTCCTTCGTTCTTTCGTTCTTTCCTCGCCTCGAGGTGTCTCGATAAGCTCTCAAATTCGCTAGAAAATCACGAAATTGCAACACGATAAAAATAAGAAATATTTTAAAATGCCATCAAGGACGGGGACGGGGCATTAAGTGGTCTGGGCACCTTCCTCGAACATCCAATGTGTCTCTCCCTCCCATTCTGCCGACCTGGCAGACCCTGCGGAGAAGGTATTAAAATTTCTGCAGCTGAATTACTTGTAGCGAAGCATTAGGCAAATGTTTCCTTGGGGATTGTCTTATTCCGCTCAGCCTCTTTTTCGGCCCTCCCTCTCTCCTTCTCTCTATCTCTTTCATCGGCTTGCTTCTCGGTGAGTTTCATAGAACCTGAGCAGATTTTGCGTACTTTGCATTATGATGGATTGCTCCGATAAGTGGCAGCATTAAAATGTCATTTTAAATGAAACTCAAGACGATTTTATGAGATAATTGAGCAGATTTTTAAATTATTAATGTCGTATTCCTCATCTTGAGTCCTCAGTGTTTTGTCGTTTTACCTCAATCTCCGTCCCCGTCGTCGATCTCTCTGTCTCAGATCGCTTGAGAAGACTTTGGTCAATTGTGCGCAATTCTGACATTTGATGCTTCTTGTCTGGGCCTCTGAAGGTCAGTCGGCCTTTCGGTCGTTAAATTGTGGCATCGAGTTCATCGGCTGGTCGAATCTCGAAATTGCGTTTCCGGAATTTCGGATCTCCATCTGTCCAAGTGTCTGTCCATTGGAGGTGTTGGTTTCACAGCCGATAACAATAGGAGCACTTGAGGAACGAATGCAAATAACCTGCAAATTGTTCAAATAAATATTCTATATTCGGGGAATTCGAAAGTGTATTATATGCGTGGATATATTAATTATTAATTTCCTTAATTGAACAGGTTTGGAAAATCAGCTCCTTGACCCATACTGAACACCACCCTTGCGGTCAGTGGATTCCTTGAAACAATTACTTAATTAGTCCAATCGACACATCATCGCAGGCCGTCAACGCAGCGCAAGCAGTAAATCTTAATGCAAAGTGTAATTAATTGTTGCTCTCATTGAGTTGTTGCTGTGATCGCTGTTGTTGTATTGGTTTTAACGATTGCCATTGGGCTACTTGTTGGTGTTGTGCTGTGTTTCCCTTATTGAAGTTGTCGTATGCATTACACCGATATCTTCATCCTCATGTCCAATTAGCAAAATTAATTGACCAAATACCACACACGATTCAGACCCCACCACCTCGCTCCATCCTCCAAGAAAGAACGAGCCGCGAACACATCGCCCTTGGGTCTGCAGCCCACACCGAGTCGCCACCTTCTCTTATCGCATCGCCCCACCTTCGGATGTCGCTGCCCACCCCACCATCACCATCCATCGTCACCATAAAAGGATGCTCTCTGAAATTTTAAAATTAAATTTATTGTGCCTCGGAGTCGATGGAGCTGTCACTACTCGCGACCATGGTGGCGATGGGAGGGCAAGAGACAGGGTGTTTGCCCTCAGGTAGAGCGTTCGGGGACCTCGACGGTCGCTGGCAACCGCAGGAATTATGGCAATTTTACACGTTATTGTGGCGTAAGTCATGTTGTCACTGAACCAACAGAAACAACATCAGAAGCACCAACAACAAACACATCAATAACATCGGAAACAAGCAGATCAACAACGACATAACTACAACAACCACAGGGACGATTGCATGTTGCAACATATGTCGCCAGTGTCGCTCGCTTGCTCCCTTCGTTCCGGAACAAAGGGATGAATCCTGCAAGCCCTCAGGAGCAACAGTGGAAGCGCGCGCACTCGATTCAATTCAATCCTTGCCAATCCGATCCCGGCTCCACGCGCTTGCCTCCTTCGCCCACCCCGGCCCCCCGGCTAACCAATCTCTGTCCCACAGCAGGCAGCCGCCGCCCACACAATCACAATCAAATGATTCTGAGTCATTAGTTTGTTGTCATTGTTGCTGTTGTTGTTGCTGTCCTGCTGGTTGTTGCTACTCCTGGTGGGCTCTTTTTTGCAACCCGTACACGAGGGGAAAGAGGCGAAGTGGGTCTTGCAGAGACCATTTGAAGGTTATGCCTTGCCGCTCTCGATGCCCTCGGGCTCTGCCAACGAGGAGGACGAGGACGAGGACGGGGAGGGCGGGACGGACAAAGACGAGTCCGATGAGGAGACGCCACGAGGAAGGTAGGGGTGGCCGAGGTGATTTAAATGCACTTTTAATCCTCCTCCTGTTCGATTTTCATTTTCACCCTCAAATGGCGATTATCACCCTTAAATGGTGTTTATTGCTTTGAATGGAAAGGCGCAAAGGCGCAGTGGATTTCACCGTTCAGCCCTGGCTTCCGCACATCCGTCCGCCTTGGGTCGGGTCCGCTTCTGGTTCTGCTGGGCCCCTGGTCGTGCCTCGGCTCTCGGCGGTTTGGATTGAAAGGCACTGAACTGCAACGAGCAGCACTGAATCTGGTCGATTTGATGAGTGGGGTTGGGTTGGGTTGCGCTGCGTTGACGTGGTGCGGTCGAGTCGGGTCGGGTCGAAGGGAAGAGAAGAGAAGAGTGGTGAGATGGCTTCGCCTAGGACTGAGTTGGCCTGCTGGGAGTGGATCGCCTGCCGCCCGAGCGCTCTGGATGCGTCTACGCCGAGACTCAGACACCGACACAGAATGAATGGCACTCTGCATGCTTTATTTGTTTAACTTCTGTGATGTTTGCTTTGTTTGTGCTGCGAGGAGTCATAAAAAACCAACTACAATGTGGTACAGTGGGACGAATGACGTGAAATGAGGAGAAATATTTCTTACTGAGTTGCTCAGTTTTGATAGATTTATGGAAATTTTATGAATTAGAGTCATCAAAAAGGATTAAGTTGGAAAGCATAGGAAAGTTAACAGAAGCAAGTTCTCTATTTAAAAAATATTTTCTGTCTGAATTATCGAAGCAGAATCATAAACAACCAGAAATCATAATTTTTGAAGTTTTCCCTTCCCGTTCTCCGAGCGCACCCCACTGTGCGGCGAACACAGGCGCACAGCAGACCACATCGGGATGTGTATCGAGTCGACTCCTTGCTGTCGTCGTGGCGCAGCATTAGCAACGGTTGCAGCTCCTGGAGCGTTTCCTATACCGCACACAAGCACGCACAAGTTCACTCACATAAACACCCATACACACTGTGACTCGATAAATGCTGCTCTTTGTTTTGATATCAAAAAGATTTTTGCTATTAAATTGAACACAGTGGTGTCTATTAAATGAATCCACCACCACCACCACCGCCGCCAGCCCGAGCACCAGTCGACCGACTCATACTCCAGTGATTCGACCGTATGTCTGTCCCCCGGAACGTCTGTCCGTCTGTCTGTCTGCCCGTGGAGGACTCTCTTATCGTAGATGACGACTAATGGAAGCAACTCAATTATTTTGATGCTGCTTCAAAGAGCCACCAGCCGGAGAGAGTGAGAGAGAGAGGGTGCGAAGGACAGAGAGACGGATTTGTAGTGATAGAGCAGTCAGAGTGCAAGCGCAGTGGACAGGGATCAGCAGGGAGCGGGGCACATCGTTGAACTGTTGGCAACCCTTAAAGAGCGCATAATTGGTCTCTAATCTATTTTTTGACAGATTGAATTTCGCTCTTTATCTTGATTTTGTTTTGACTGTCTTTGGTTTTCGACTTCCGTCGAGGGGTGGCGGTCGGGCGAGCGGAGGGCGTCCACAAAGGAAGTGGGCTAATGTCGAGGCCGGAGGGTGGCGCAGGTGGTGGTGGGGCTTAGGGGAGGGTGGTCGGAGTGACGCGCAGGGAAGTGATTGCGAGGAAAGTGGAAAATGTGAAAACGACATGATTTGATTGTCAGTCTATTAGATCGGATCCGTGGCTCCGTTGGATGGGGGTGCAGGAAGTCCGTGGCATCGCGCAAGTAGATCTATCATCAGTAATTCAATACGACTCCCAGCAACAACACCCACCATCCGCATCGTCATCTCCTATTGCGCTTTGCTCATCTCATCTGGCCCGTTGGAGGTTGTTTAAAATCGTTAAGGTTAACCACAGAATTCCTCGGGGATCTGGTATAATTTGCCACATTGTGATTTGTCACAAAAAAAAAAAAAAAAAAAAATAACAAAGCGGGGGAATTGGGTAACTGAAGAATGAATGACATTTGGCGAAAGCCTTCAAATTATGCGATTATCATTTTCGTCTTCACGACTGCTAATCTTCAATTTCACAGCTCACCGCGCTTCGCCGGATTTTCCATCTATTCTCTCGGCCTTCTCCCGATTCCCCTCGCCGTTTCGCTTTCGGCTTCGGATCGGCTCGACTCGGCTTCAGCCTCGGCGATAAATCTCCGAGATTTGGTGGGTGCCAGTGGGAGTCCTTTGTTTCCTCCTGGTTCGTAATCACTCTAATCTCAGCCGCGGCCAGATGACGACAAGATTTTCCTTCCTTCACCACAACTTCGTCCCCAGCGCCCCTTGCTCGGCCACTGGCCCCTTATTTAGCCATCGCCTTATGTACGAGGTACGGAAAAAGTGTGTGTGTTCGCCGTGGTGTGCGGCCATCCTGCCTTCCACGACCACTTCCGGTAATAACAGTGTAGCGCATAATTTTCACACCGCTTTGGCACTCTGCGAATGCAGGAGTGGCCACGCCCTCTGAACGAATGGGGGGCGTGGTTGGGCAAACTTTTTTTGGCCGCTTTTTTCCATTGTGATTATCCTGTTCTTGTTTTTGTTGTTCTCGACAGTTGTTCGCCGCCCTCCGGCGACAATTTGGGAATATATTTTTAAACCTTTAATTTCTCCTCATCGTTGACAGGAGTTCAAGTACATGTGGACTGTGGAATGATACCCACTTCATACCAACAACAACAAAGCCTATATTCCACAACAACAACTATTACATCACATACCGTGACGGATTCCAATTAAACATTTTCAATTGCAATTTTTCCTCTGTCGATAGGTATTATTGGTGCCGTTGTTGTTGTTGGTAATAGCTTTCGTTATTGTTGTTTTCAGCAGTGGTATGTGCTGTTGTTGTGGCTAGTAGTTGTCCAACAACACCCCGTTTGCAACCCCTGCACTCGCATTAATCGCATCAAATCGCATCCCCGTTGTCGAGATCCCTTTTAAACTTGTGAATTTGACACCGTCGATTGTGCCTCGATTAAGGCCGAGCGAGTAGTCGTAATTCCTGCTTAAATAAACGACTGACGACGCCATTGTGCTGTACAGTACATACTGATAGGTGGACATCACTCGGTTCGAAAGGCAGATCAAGATATGGTAGAGATGTAGGTTTAAGATATACGAATGTCTCAACAAAGGATCCAAGGGTGATGGTCGAAAGTGGCGAGTGGGAATGAGGAGATCGTCAGGAGGTGAGCAGTAGAAATTGAAAAAATGGGAATGGATTTAGAAAAATGTTCAATAAGAAAGATTTTCAAATGATTCCTTCCTCTCTTTATAACTCTTAGAATACTTACTTAGATCAAGTAATTGATTTGAATCACGACAACTCCGTAAATGAAATTATATGAAAATGAAAAGTCCTTGCTACAATTATAATTACAATGACGGGACCAAAATGAATAATCACGAACAACAATAAAAAATATAGAATCCAATTTAGCAAATATCAGCCTTAGGAGGGACTCGACAAGGGACGCCATGATACTTCCGAAGGAGCTTCCGGTGTGCGACGACGATGACGATGACGACCAGGCGAGAGGAACGAGAGGCGAGGATGAATTGAAAGGGACGTTTATTTGGCCGCAGGCGCAATGACGTTAAATTACACAACAACAACAACGAAACAAAAACAACGTGCTATTTGACGCCGCAGTTTACAACAAATTACAGCGAGTATCCTGGGAGCTCGCAAACAATACTCTTTCCTGCACAATCCTGCGAACGAAAAAGTGCCGTGAATTGTTCGGCCATAATTTGTAGGTACACGACGGGGGAGGGAGGAGGCAGCGAGATTGAGGGGCGGTCGGCATAAGAACGACAACTACAACAACAATAGCTAAACGACAGAGTTGCGCAATCCGATGAGAGGCGAACGCAAAGGACACCAGGCTTGCTGGTGAAGAGGATCAGAGGATCAGAGAACCAGGGGATCACTCGGAGTACGAGTCGGAGTCGGATGACAACTGGCCATGTTGTTGTTGTGAGATGACGAGAGCAAGAGAGGGAGAGAGAGGAGCATAAGCGCCTTTTTATTGTCCTTCAATTGGATTGCACTTCGATTACAGTCGCTGTAGGAATCCAAGATTCCTCGCTGCCGTTAACATGGTAGTTGTTCTGGTCTTTGAGAAATTCGACGCTGGAGAAAATTAGCCTCGACCCGAAGCCGACGCGAACCCGAACCCGAACCCGAGCTCGAGCCTTGGCGAGATCTGGCTCGCGATTGCAGGGATTGAGCGATTCCGATCCCGTTCCAATTCCGAAGGACGTTGGACGTCGTCATCAGCGCAGTAATTCGAGCGAGCTGTTTGCCTCCGTAATTGCACACAATATGGCGCGTAATGAGTTTGAATTCGATTACGCAGCCGAGTAATTGTGCATTAATTACGGCAGTTACTGCTTCAAAGGGCGCATTCGACTCGACCGCGTAGTCCTTGTGCTTGCGAACGTCGCGAATAAGCGCGAAATATTCCGAATATTGAAAACGGAGCCACCAGTTCACATGGACATCCTTGCAGTCGGGCAGGGATATGGGGACTTCCATGCAAAAGGCACCAACAACAACATCTGAGTGTATGTCACAACACCAAAGGCGATCGCATAACAAGCAGCCATCGATCGTGATTTCTTCGTTAAATGAGTGCCTGGCATTTGTCCTGCATGGAGAGGTGAAACTATGGCAAAAACCGAAGTCAAACGCAAAAAAGCACTGGAAAAAGGCCACTAAATATGGGGCAACAACAGTGCAACTAAACTAAATGACTACAACAATAAACTAGGGTGGGATGAGCAGACCGAGGGAGAGAGAGAGGGAGTGAGATAGAGAGAAGAGGCCAACCCAGTTGAAATAAATGGACATTGCGGCAATGAGCGTGGTCTGGCGTTGATTAATGGCCATCGGGATAACAGTAACATCCGCAACAACAACAGCAACATGGGCTTAAATAAAATTTAGACCACCATCAACATCAACCAGCCATGAGTGTGCGTGAGTGTGTGTGTGTGTGTGTGGGTCGAGTGTAGTGGACGGTAATTGAAGCCATTGAGTCAATAGAGGAAATCGCTTGTCCGCAGCAATTGCAATAATAATAAAAAACCGCAACTCCAACAGCCGAGGCCAACAACAAAACCACTGTGCAATAACATAAAAGCCATGCCAACAACAACATTGTCATCAACTACACCAACAACGTCATCAACGGCGGCACAGACGGCCAGCCAAGCACATGTGACCACACAGAGAACCAGATAGACAGTCGGACATGGGGAGAGAGAGAGCGTGAGGGAGAGAGAGAGGGACCAGCAGCAGGGACAATAAAAAAACTCAAAATAAATGGATGATAAAACATGTCATAGAAACGTCGGAACGAGGCCTCGAGGGAGGGAGGGAGGTAGGGAGGTAGAGTCCTATGGCCGAGTGTGCGAGGGGAGGACGAGCGGACGATGGACGACGTCTAGGGATGCAGTCGATCGTAAAAAACACGGAGCCTCAATTAAACTGTTGTTGCCGCGAACGCCAAGGACATCGTTCAGGCCCACACGAGCATATTTCGTCCGGCTGCTCCTCCTCCTCCTCCCCTGCGCTCATCGAGTGATGTGTCATTTTTGACACCTCGAGGTGCTCGTTATCAATGCGTTCGCAGTTGTGGGTCGTTGTAGTTGTTGCTGCTTCCTGCCGCCCAATATGTCAATTACGGAAATTGCGAAAAAATGGACAATCGTAAAAAACCACTGACACCAATAACAATGACAACGAACACCATGAAAAGGACGAGTCGGCGAGGTGCGGCAGGATGCGCCTGGATGCACGTTGCACGGAAATCACACCAAAACAAACGAAAATATCGCATTTCGCAGGAAGGTGGTGCAGGACAGGATGCCGTAATAAATACACGAATCGGACAAAAGGACATTTCATTTCATTAACACGTCCTTCAGGGCAACAAAAAGAGCATCTTTTCAATTTTAGGGCGTGTTTTGGTCTTGGAACGAACGTGTGGCCGGAGATGGGACCAGACCCATTGTTATTTCGAGAGAATATCTCCGCATTAGGGGCGATTTAGGACACGAATCGTCCCCATTTCCTCGAAGGCGAAAAGTCCTGGACCATTCCGCGAGCAGAGCAGATCTTTTCATTTCACCTTCCCCTCTTTCCGACTGTTCTTCCTTCTGATCGTGGAGTTTTATTGTCCTTCGAAATTTCCTATTACATTTCAAGAAAAAATTCCCAGTTAATTTCCAGGTGTCCATCAACGACTGTCATCGCAGTCCTTCGCTAATTATCCTCTAGGCAGTTTAATTCGTCAGCCGGGGAGATTTTGATGGCTCTGTCACGTTGGTTGAAGAGCCATCTCCACTTTTTAGAATCGCATAAATTTTCATCCGTCAACCTGACACAATTTGCCCAGTCCTGTAATTAATGCTGTCACATCTGGTACAAATCTCAATCGATTTTCTCACTGTGATGGGATTAAATACCAAAATTCATAAAAATCCTCGACCGTTGTAATGGGAGCATTCTCTTGAATTCCGACCAGAAAACCTCCACTTAAAGCATTCCTATTTCATTTTGAAGCCAAGCCTCCATCGTTGGTTCCTCCTCTGCCCAACCTTGTCGCCCTGACTGGTGGATAACTTGGTAGATGGACAGATAGGCAGACAGACAGACAGACAGACAGACGACAGAAGGTTGGCAGACTGCAGTGGTTGCGATCAAAATTTGGCTTCCTTCCATATTCATTCACTTTGCGTAATAAGAAATTTCAGCCAAAAAATAAAATACGTTTCAACCTTATTGTCGTTGTATTTGCTATTGTTGTTGTATTCATTTAATTTTTTTTCCTGTTATCGTAGGCCGTTTGGCTCAGCTCTAAATTAACTTCCATTCCGAGCGAATATTTTTATATCTCTCCGAATATTGTTGCTGTTGTTGCCGTTGAGTCTTAAAAGGGTTTTTTTATATTTCGTTCGGTTCACTCTATCGTTTCATCCTGCCCTTAGTGTTTTATTTTTGGACCCATTTTGTATGGATGCAGTCAAGTGCTCGAGCATTTTATTTAAGCGCACGAATGCTTTCATCAGTGCCGGAGTCTGCCCGGAGCCGGAAGTCTGGCTGCAGCCACCGTCCTCATTTGGCGAACCCGCGAAAAGTTACAAAAATCGCAAAATCCTACCATTTCCAAATGAGCCCAGTTCAAGGTAAAGTTGACGTCAGGTGTGGGCACCGGGGGTCAGGTTTCGGGGTTCGTCCTCTGCTGCCGGGGCTCCCAATTCAAGCCACTTAATACTTGTGCACATGTTTATGTGTATGTGGTCCGTATGTGGAATCCTTTATGTGGCGTTTTTTGTTTCCTTTTTGGGAAGTTGAGATTTCACCGACGACGGGACTTTTTCGTTCTTTTGTTGCCCGAGAACATCTCTTAATTAGCTTCATTCTATTTGCGAATTCAAATCTCCCTTTTTATACCCTCTTCGCTTTCGACTCCAAAGGACTCCCAGCAGGGGGTGGGGTCCAGGGGTCACAATTGTTTCACTTGGCTCATATTCATTAAAAGCATTGGGTCTATTCTCCAAATTAAAGTTAAAGCACTTAAATGTTCTCCAGACATTATTCACTTTGCTGCTAGAAAAGAACGTCAACGTCTTTATATATAAGTAATAATACTAAGTTGATGTAGTTTAGTATTTTCGGAGTGTGGGAAAAATCAGAGAAAGAAACCAAAACCCTAAAAAAATATTACATTGACTTCAATATGTATGTATAGTTATTCAGAAACTCCATATCTCCGCTTAAACCTTTATTTGAAAATCGACGTCTAAAGAGCGGCAGGATGAAGAATAAAAAATTGCAAGTTCAACTTCGATGGTTCAACGACCCGAAACTCAAACTTTTACAAGTCCTCGGCTCGCTCACCACCTTCGGTGAATCAAAAATAAAAATAATAAAACAACAGAAAACAGCAATCAATCAATGGGCAATATTTTCGCCCCAACAACGAACAATAGGCCAATCAATCCGAGCGCAAAGAGATTTGTTGTCGAGTTGTGCTGGCGGTTATTGTTCGACGCCATTTTGTAATATATACGAACGGAGGATGGCGCGCTGAGCAATTGTTTTGAATAATTGCACTGCGCCGCAAATGCAGCGAGTCAATCAACGCAAATTACAGGGCTCCAACTTGGCGCGCGACCACCCGCCACCCTTTTCGCGCCGCCACTGCGCACAACAACCACAATTCGAAGTCAGCAACAATAACAAGCCCAACAACATCAAAATCAACAACAATAACACGACTAGAACAAAGAGTGACAACTAAAGTTGCAATAAAAATAAACGGGACCATTAAAAATCGCTAGCATGCTAGACTTGTTGTAATTTTGCAGTTGTTTCCTACATCCACATCTCTTGTTGTTGTTGTTGTTCGGTTCTTCTATTCTCCTTGTTGCTGTTGTTGCTGGCAGTAACATTGGCGGTGAAAAGTCGGCGACGGCGGTTTGTTCACGTTTAATTGCAAACGCAAATATTCATGAAACGTTGTTGGAATTGCACCTCGCCGTGCTGCTCTCGGTGTTGTTGTTGATATTGTTGTTGTTTTAATTGTTCTTATTTTTATTGTTGATATTGCTGTTGTTGTTCCCGGGACAAGTTTCATGCCACCGCCCCTCAACGCTACTCAATTCATTCCTGAAGGCCTTGCACTGTCGGCGTGTTGAAATGCGAAATCAGCGCAATTTGCCGTCGCCAACAAGAACAAGAACCATGCTAGCGAAAATAACAACACTTAAAAAGAGTGCAGCGACGATGGCGGAAAAAATGGTTGGCAACGCCACAGGGCACGCATCGTGCTGTTGCCGCTTGATGTCCTGTTAAATGTTGCCGGCCCCGTTGTGCTCGTTGTCGTTCCGTGCGTTCCATTCAATGTTGTAGTTGTTGTTGCGATTGGTGTTGTTGTCGTTGCTGTTACCGTCGCTGTTGTCGGTGCGGTTGTTGGCGGTGTCGTCGGTGTTGTACAACGTGTTAACTGCGCATTGTTAACTAGCATTTTTATTGTCAACAATATTTTTCTGTCTTTAGCCATTTATGTTGTTATTGCTTATGGATATTATTGCTTATGCACATTAATCTGGACGTGGTGTCGTGGTTAGAAAATCACATTCCTTTGATCGAATAAAACTAAGCTGCGTAGTCCAGGGATCTCCTTTGGAAACCTCCATTAAAACAACCTGTCTTTGAAATATTTAAATGCATAACTAAAGCGATTTTATTTCATTTTCTTTTTCTTTTGTATTTTATGAGTTTTTTATACTTTGTCCAAATCAATTTATAATATTCAATATACAATTATATTTATTTCCATATTTATTTATACTTAACTTAATATGTCTCGTTTAAATTATACAATTTAACTACAAATTTGTTGTTGTTGTTATTCTATGATATTTTATAATAATACTTCTTTTATAAATATTTGGCTTTGTTGTTCTTTTTATTTAATAATACAATTAATATCTTAATAGGTAATTGAAGTTAGCCTACGAATAAAAATACTCTCATTATTTAAAAGTAAAGACTTACGGAATACGATATGGATCTAATGGGAATATAAGTTGTTTTGTTGTTGTTATTATATTACAAGGGCAAGGTGCTGAAGAAGCAAGATCGATATCGACTTATTTATATATATAAATGTGTGTGTGTGTATATTTGTCATATAAATGTAGGATATATAATACAGAAATTTATTAAAACTAAATGCATCATTTTCGGGTTTAAGGTCGAATTATTTTTCTGCATTGCAATGAAATTATTTACAGAAGAAGCTTTTACAAATCGAGCGTTCACAATATTTTACATAGAAACATTTTTATTTTTAATTTCTACATGGTTCAGATCGGAGACAAAATTTGTATTCATGGTAAGTATCAAAGATATTTGGCCAACGAGTATGTACAGCAAAGGAACAACAGCAAATATATTTATCTCGCTCTAGCGCGGTCTACCTATCTGTCCATTGGCCAGTCTGTCCATCTGTCCGTAGGTCTTTTCGCTGACTAAGAGCTGTATACATATACATATGTGTGCACACGGAGTTCTTTGTATTTGAAACCAAGTCGAGTGTTTGTCGCCTGCCTGTTTTTGTTTTTGTGTTTGCTTTTCCTAGTGTGGCTGCGTTTGTCGTTCACTTTGCATCCGCTGCTTTTACGATCCAATAAAAATTTACAACGCCTTCGGGAGCAGCGGCCCCGCAGCAACAACTACAAGCAAACCACGCCGGGTCCGTCACGGAGGGAGCGGGTTGTTGGGCTGGAGGGGGGCGCATGGCTTCCCCTTCGCGGCTCAGTAAGCTTTCGACTGATTTATCGATTTCTCGATAACGATTCGATTCGCCGGGTCGCAGCCGCCGCCCCCCGCCGCCGTCGACGACGCCGCCCGCTCGCCGCAGCCGCTCGTCGGCGGCTTCGCGAGCAGCTCGTACGTCGCCACGGCAGCGAACGCCGCGGCGGACGTCGGCGTAGGCGTCGCTGCCGCCGTGCGATCAACGCCGCGCTCGTTCAGCGAGGCCATGCGACGCGCCGCGTCCATCGCCGCACCGTCGCCGAGGATCTCGTCGTCGTCGTCGTCGGCCGCCTCCACGTCGATGGCGGCGTCCTCGTCGCCGCCGCCGTCATCAGCAGCGGCCGCCTGGTCGTCGTCGGAGTCCATGTCGGAGGCAGAGGCGGCGGCTGTGGCTGCGGCGGTCGCGGGCGGGCCGTTCATCTCCAAGCCGCCGGCCGACGTCGCTGTCGCTGTTGCGTTCGCCACCGCCGCCGCCAGGCACCCCACGCCCTATACGAGCGACGAGAGCGGCGGCCGCGGGGGGCTGGTGTTGCGCGCCGCCGCCGCCGCGTAGTACTGCATGGCGCCCGGGTGGTGGTGCGGCGGCGGCGGCGGCACGAAGCCCGCCCCCGACCCGTCGTGGTAGAGGACGGGGACGCGCACCAGCCGCTGAGCCGCATGCGCCATGTTCGCCATGTTCGCGGCCTCCAGCTCGGCCGCCAGCTGGCGCTTCCATTTGTTGCGGCGGTTCTGGAACCAGATCTTCACCTGGGTCTCGGTCAGCCGCAGCGACGCCGCCAGGCCCGCGCGTTCCGAGGAGCTCAGGTAGCGCTTCAGGTCGAACGTCGACTCCAGCTGGAAGACCTGGGCCCGCGAGAACACCGTGCGCGTCTTCTTCTTGCGCTTCGTCTGGCTCGAGCCGTCGCCGTGTGGCGAGGACCCGTCCGAGGGGCCGTCGGTGCCGTCGTCCTCCTCGATGATTTCGTCGCCGTCGTCGTCGGAGTCGTTCGAGCCGCCGCCACCGACGCCCCCGCTGCCGCCGCCGCCGCCGCCCCCGCTGTGCAGCATGTAGCTGGCGGAGCTGTTCGGGTGCAGGTGGGAGCCGCCGCCGCCGCCGGAGCTCGCCGAGAGCTGGCCGCCCCCTGCGCTGCTGGTGGGCGTGGAGGGCTGGTGCGGGTGCTGCAGCAGGGGGTGCTGCGAGTGCGGCTGCTGCGCGTGGTGCAGGTGGTGGTGGTGCAGGTGGTGGTAGCTGCCGCCGTGGTGGGGCGAGGGCGACTTGTTCGGGCCGCCGCCGCCGCCATTGATGTTGTTGCTGCCGCCGCCGGAGCCGTGATTCGCGGCGGGCTGCGGACTCACCGACGGCGACGACGGGTTCTCGGTGGTGTTCGTGGAGGAGCTGTCTGCAAAGCGATAGAGAGGAGAGAGAGAGAGCGGTTAGTGAGAGCAAAATGGCGGCTAGTTTGTCGGGAGAGCGAGAGTAGCTGAGTGGTCTGGCGAGAGCGAGTGGCAGGGAAGCGATGGGGAGAGCGAGAGCGTTGACCGACCCCATACCGAACGCTCGGCGACGTCAGGCGCAGAATCCGAGAGTGGCTGCAAAGGACGACTTCCTTCAACCACCGCCGCCTGCTGCCCGCCACCTTCACCACCCCAGCCCGCCTAATGGTGTCGTCGGCAACAATGGAGGAAATGCAATTAATTTGCTGAGTGTTTGTGGGCGTTTGTTTGCCGCTCGTCCACTCCAGTTCCGCTCGTCCCTCCTGTCTGTCTGTCTGCTCTCGTGTCGACCTCTTTGTCTGTGCTCTTCAGAGCATACCTTTCATTGTATTATGTTTATAAGTGTTCGTGTATGACTGTATGTATTGGAGAGTGTCAAGTTTAGTTAAAAATGGCGGTTGCTTGATTTTTCCTTCGTTTGCTGAGAGCTTCCTAATTGTCGCTATGTTTGCTCGAAGCAGAGAGCTCTCACTATAATTGGATCCCCCGGCTTATACAGGAAGAAAATTCCTCTGTCTGGAGATCCAGATCGCACCGACTCTGAATCGAGGTTGAGAGCAATTTCCATCCCTTCAGGGTTTCTCCTTTTCAGCACACGCTTCCCTAATGAAATCTCTTTGAAACACGACCGGTTTTCAAACGATCACGCGTCACCCCTGGCAGATCCACCTTTCCCGCATTCCGACTGTTCTGTGTAACCTTCGCACAACTCTCGCTTGCCCGCCATTTTACTACCTTACTAAGACTTCCCCACCAACTACAACACCGATAATAACCAGAAAACAACTCAGCACACTCCATGGTTTCCCGGTGCTTCCTTCGATTTCAATAGTGCAAACATAAATTTTCTCCCTTTTCGCTCCATTCTTCACTCGCTCTGCGACACGCTTTGTTCATTATTAATAAGAGGTTTTCCTACAAGCAATCACAAACAAATTGCACTCTGAAGTTTTAAATCACCACCTCAAAGGGAAACTTGAATTAAGGCGAAAAAATCGGATAATAAACTCAGAAGGGAGGGAAACGGAAAAATATGGCAATAGCAGTAAAATAACTGCAGTAATTTAGTATACCAACGACTTGTATTAAGTAGAGAAAGGACTGTTGAATTTGCGGAATTATGTGAATTTTCCCGCCCTTCCACCCACCGACGCTGGCCCTGACACAAAATTCAATGAACTGACAAATTCCTCCTCATGCCCTTCCACTCACCCAACTTGCTTTAAGTCAAATATTTTAGATTCCTCACTACTCGAGTCTTTCGTAAGTCGCTAAGCCAGAGCTACTTTTACGCGAATTCCTTCTTCTTCACTAATTCGCGATTTAAGAATTCTTGAAATTCCCCACGTCATTCCTGAGAATCCCGCCGTCCCTCCGCCTCCTCCCATTCGTGTGTGGCATTCTTGGGCTAATACAACTGCTGTCTTGACCCAAACCCACCGACGATGCTTGCCGAAGACCGTTCGCCCCCTGCATTTCCTCTAATTGCAATTTGTACCACACTCGTCCCAGCCTAATGCCCACCCGACCCGCGAATTAAGGGCCGTTTAAGCCTCTTTAATTGGTCGTCCGCATTAAGTCGCTGCCGGTGCAATTGAATTTGTTCATGTAAATTGCCCGAAGTTAGCACGTCACGACGAGGCTTCGCCAGGGGCGAGGAGAAGAGGGGCGGCGGGGGCTCGAGGTGGGGAAAGGAATTCGCTGAGGTATCGCGTTTCGATGAGGGCTTCTTTGGAGCCCGGTAGGGGATCCTTCATCGCGAGCAGACTGCGAAGAGATAGGGTGAGGAGAATACTCGAAGAGAGGGCAAAAGGATTTCCCTCAATATTCCGAGTACCTTGAAAATGTCCAAGTAAAAAAATCGATTGGGAGCAAATATGCGACATAATTGACCTTTCAGCTTTGAAGGTCCGAAAGTCCTAAAGGGTCCTACAACCATGGAAATTCCTATCATATTTCTGCCTCTGGTCCACTCGTACTCCATCAGCAAGCGAGGCTGACTCGTGCATAGAAGTTAACATGGGCAGCGAGAGCATAGGACGTAGATAAAGGAGACAATTGGGGTAGGGGCAGAGGGATAGTGGACAGATGGGTGCGGACGATCTCAACTTACCATGTGTGGGACTGTGAAAAGGCATACGTTGTGGCGCCCAGGGCCAGCCGGGCGGGCAGAGGGCCGCATAGCGTCCGGCCAAGGCTCCCCATTGCGAGATGAAACCCAATCTGTAATTAAAAGGAGGAGAAAGAACGAAAAATGATTAAATTAATTGATTAATTGCTGGACATGTTGTCGTCGTCACAACAATGACTACAACCAGAGTGTATTGAAGGAATGAACAAAAAAACGAAGAGTAGACCAGGTTGCCAACGAAATTAACCTCGTTCAATTAAGGATCTGAATGTTCTGTATACACATGCACACGTCATCTGAGTCATCTCCCTCTCCCACTCAGAGAGACGGCACAGCCCTTGGCACACTTTCTCCTTTGACGTAGCCCCAGCCTCTCCCTTCTTCTGCTCTAAGTGTGCGGAAAAGGTCTTTCCTACAACAACTACTGCCACCACCAGCCATGGATTATCAGCTCAAATAGCAGCTGACACGAATTTGCACCCTCCAGCTCTCGCCGTTCAGTGTGTATCTTTCCGTGGGCCTCCTTTTCCTTTCATACGCATCTCTCCATGACTTTCCCCCTCACCATCCTCTTCACTAAGACGTCGTTTTCTTCTTTTATACCGATAAGAGCAACAATAACGGTACCAGACTCCCATCTAAAAGCTTCCTAATAAATACATTTATTTAGTTACTTATTTATATAATGTGCGAAATCAAACATTCAACTCGAATCATCACTCAAGTGTGCAAAAGACCAACGCCCACCCCATCCCCGCCTGCTTTGGTCCCTCCGTCCTCTGCCAATCCATTTCCTCTCTCGGAATACCGTCTGCCAACTCTGTAATCGGGCCACGTTTTCGATTCCAAGCGAGCAGGTAATTGGGGTTGGTTTCCCTGTTCTTCACGATGGGGGCGGTTGGGGGGTGAGTGTGGGACGTTGCTTTTCCTCTGTTGGTCCGTGAGTGTTGTATGCTCGCAGATTGAAGGTTCTTCTCATGAATCACTTAAGTGAGTTTGTTAAACTTTCCCCCGCCGTCTTAATACAGACAGGCAAGGTTAATAATCAAGAAGGGTTGCGGGAGTTAATAAATAGCCAGACGGAGATTGCCAACATCTTATAAATGAGACCATGAAAAACCATCTCCCATCGTTCTTAGCAAAGTCCTCTTCTTAGAAAAGTCCTTCGACGGAACTGTATTCCCTGTGGTCCATTATTTATTCCAGCAACTGCTCATTAACGCCACCAACGACCACTAGCACCGAGGAGGAATGTTAATGGAAAATTCCCATAGGTTTTGGGTTCCCTCGGCCCAAGCCGTCCGAGACACGAACTTCGATCCGCATTAACTCTCGGGCCACTCGTTGAACCCTGAAAGCCTCCGACGCCAGGCGTTAATTTTCGGTAATCATCGTGTTGTCGTTGCCGATTGAGTTTCCCACAAATATAGTATTTAAATGCCAGGCCGATGGTATTCGATTTTACGAAACCCACAGACAACCTCAACCCCTGCTTCTGGGCTCCCATTCACCCATGCAATGGCAATTTTTCTCTATTTTTCAGGGCATATTCGCACATTTGAGCCGCGTTGCCACCTCCGTTAACCTCCGTTGACCGGACGGGTGGATCGGTTGTGGATGGGGCGACCCCTTGTTCAGTCTGGCTCTTGGAATGTGATTTTTGCGACTGAGGTTTCAGGGTTGGTCTGGCTAGTGTTTTTGGGGGTGGCGGCAGGTGGGCAGTGGGGTGTTTTGCTGTATGTAAATAGTTGCAGCGGTGAAGGTTGCTGTTGTTGTCGGTGTCTACGGCTGTGACGCTCGTGTTGCCCTGACCTCTTTTGCATCGACCACGATGCAGTCGTGCATTGATTTCCACGGTCTCAAATTCACCGACTCGATGGGTCGATAATCGGTTTCCGTTTCCACAGAGTGTGAGAACGAGTCGCAGTCGGGGAATGTTTTGGTTGGTTTGTTGAAATATTGATTTTAAGCAGAGTTAGTAGTCAATAACATATATCTAATTTCAATTCATATGAGATTGGATAGAGATCGAAATAATTATCCCTTTCCACTATTTACACAATTGTCACCAACGGCCTTTCGATGTGGCTTCTATGGATTCCCATTTGTCTCGCCATCTCTTTTTTGGTATTCGCTGAATTGTTTTAAGTTAAGTGATTTCCTCTTTAAGTGGCGGGTTTTCCGCCCATTTGTAGGGCTTCATAAACGCTTTGTCTTGCGAATACATTGCGTGTTTGCATCGTCAATTGGATGAAACACTTGAAGCGAATCTATTTTTAAATTCTGTTACGATTCACTAAATAAAGCTCTTTTTGCGCTTCATTCTAGGAATCACAGCATTGCTCTTACACATATTATTACAGGAATGAGTGTGCAATTCGGACAACAAGGAATCCTCAATAGTATTCTGGACTTCCTAGAGCCAGTTCGCGATCTTCTGTCCGACCGACTTTCTACCATCCCCGAGTCTCAACGGTTCCCCTGATATCCTTCGTCATCCTGAATCTCTTTCCGCTGGCTCGGCTCCCTGCCCTGACAGCGCCCAGCCCTTCGGGACAGACGCGACCACGTCCATCGGACAAGTTCGCCCAATATACAACAACAATTAGTACAGCAAATCAAAATCATCAAACGGATTCTTAATGTGAAATTCAATATCATTGTGAATGCGGAGCATATTTTTCCCAAATACACCCAAAGCAGCCGAGCGAGTCCAGCAACAATGCCAGAAGGGTGTCCTTTGTATTGTCCTTTTTCTCACTCTCTCACTCTCACCCTCTCATTCCTCCTCTTGCTCTTTGAACCGAGTGCTCGCATGGCGCGCAATACAATTGAAATTACATAATAATTACAATCCAATTGCTCACTGTCGTCCGTCTGTCGGGCTATCGCTGGCTGCATTCGTCCACCCAACCTCGGTATGTTCGTTTGTCTGTCAGTCTGTCCGTCTATGGTATGGATGTTGGTGTGTGTCTGCTCGCGTATGTTCGCAATAATCTTATCTATCAAAAGGGATTTAACGCGCGTCGCTTAGTGGAAAATTACTTTCGATCGCATTGGCTTTTCATTGGGTTTCTCTCTCACACCCTGTCCCTTTCAGAGTAGCTTTTATTTCCTGCGTTCTCCCCTCGATATTCTTTCGTCGACAGCACTTATCTTGATATTCTCGGCAACGCGTAGGGATTCAGGGACCCGGGGACCCGGGGACTCGGGGACGATTGGGAATTGACTTGCGATTCTTATCGAGTTGGTGGTAATGGGCCTGGCTCTGTTTGTTGTTGTTTGCTGTTGTTGTTTCAATTGTGTTTTTTGCCACCGCAGCGTTTCAATTTTGTAGCGAAAATACACTGAAACAACAAATGAATTTGCGGTCTCGATTAAAATCGCCGGACACGCGTGGCATTAAATGTCGCGTAGCATTTAATTTGGAGAAAGGACGCTGATTACGATATACGGCGGATGCACCGGGTGCAGATCGGACTAGTTGTGGGAATCGTGTGGTTTTTTCAATTCTCCACAATGATTCCATACAATACAGCACGGTAAAGCACTAGCCGCGGTTTCCCCAGGAGGTTTACAAGATCTCCCTCTGAAGTGGTGTTCATTTCATGGGAAAATAAGCTGTACAGACCCTGCTCTGATTCCCCACTTCTTCACTCTGTAATTACCCTTCCCGATACTACTGAAGAAGACCCCATTACCCCCATTACCCAAGGAAAAATGTCCTCCAGTAGGTGTTCTCGAAAGAAGTCCTGTCTTGTCCCGGTCTGATGTCAGGCAATTTGTAGATATTTACGATGCTAATTACTTTAAATCAAAGCAATATTTTCTCAGGCACCACCACCACCACAGCCACTCGCCCTGCGGCGCCGGCTCCGGCCCAGCCCGGCCTCGACCGTCCTCGAGCGGCCCCCATCGTCAGGGTCGTTTTCGCTGGAACAAGCTACGGGCCATTCGAAAGCGGCTCGAAATGTAATAAATACTCAAGTACTTGGCCGCCGGCGAGATGTTGCCTGGCATTTTCATTGGTGTCATTTGTGGCGGAAGCTTGGCTCGGCGGCCGCCCGGATGGGGCTCGTGGGGCCGTTGACAGCTTGTCATGGTGGTTGGTACACCGCCATCAGGCCACCCTCGTTGGGTCGCAGCCCGTGGCCGCCGGCGGAGAGTGAATTTTTAATGAAACGTTTGTGCGAATTTGCGGTTAATGAGGCTTTTCGAAACATAAATACCGAGATTAGGGTCCACATCGCCGGATGGAGGCAGAGTGAGGTGGGGTGGCTTGGAGATGGGAGTTCTAATGGGTCGTAGTTTGTACAACATGGCGGGCAAAGTGGACGGCCGCGATGAGTCTAATGGAAGGACATCGTGGTCTAATTAATCACTTCCTGGCGGCAACGGAAGGTGCTGGTCTTGGACGGAGCGCGGAGTCGGAGGGGTTCACGTGACTCACTGAGCCAGCACTTGCGTAGATGCTTAGGCCGAGGTTGATGCTGATGGTAATCGTAATCAAATGAAATTAAAGGTCTCACGTTTTCGACTCGATTGGGCCCGGAAATAGAATTTGTAGAAATGTGTATTTGTATTTAAATTCATTCTCGCAACCGGGTTCGGCACCCGGGATCCTACCTCGAGGGCAGATCGCGATCCCTCTCGTGCGGCCGCCCATGCGGAAACATTTAAATCTTTAATTTGCTTTCAATTTCATTTCCCCGGCTCCCGCGATCCTCGTCCCCGTAGTTTTGACATTTTGTGCTCGAAGTGTCAACATGCTGTTGCGCACAATGACAGCTTGCATTTCCATTACCTCCGTCCGCCGCCCTCCCTCGATCGCTCACTCGCTCGCTCTCTGGCGCGCCGTGGGACCCTTGAGGCGGGCTGCGGGTCGCTGGCTCGACCGCAAGTAGCCAAATATTAGCGAAATCTCTGCTGTGCGCACTTCCGCTCGACTGCTTCCGGTAGAGTGCGCCATTAACCGGGATTAGTTTCATAAATATTACAGTTATTTGACAGGCTACCACAGTCGGAGAGACTGAGAGAGAGAGAGAGAGAGAGAGAGGTAGAGAGTGTGTGAGAAGGCGACAGATCTTTGCTGCTGCTCAACAAGGTGTGCTTAAGCCGCTGCGAGCGTTTGTCACACATTTGGCAACATTTCGCCAGGACTCAGGAGACCGCGTGTCCTTGCCGCAAATGACGGTTCCTTAAGAGGTTGACGTTATGTGCAGAAGGGTTTTCGAGGGCACCACAAGGGGCTTTTATTAAAATTTTACAATGATGAAAATTACTTCGCCGAAAGATGTGCTAAATATGGCAAAAAAAAACACGTTCTGGATACATTTGCATGATTATATTGCGATCTGTATGAACAACAAAAAAAAAAAACTCGTTAAGGAACTGATAATCCGTAAAATAAGCCCGTCGATCCTTCAAGGTGAAATTCAACACTCTAAATTATCTTGAAATATCCTTAATTAAATGGGTACGAATACACAGGAGATTCTCCCGAAAACCCATTACCCGAACCCAAACTCAAAACTCGGCGATTATCACCATCAACGTGGAAAATTAAGTAAAAACCACTCGTGAGCAGTGAAACAGGGCAATTCAACAAAAACAATTCCCTCCCCTCAGACGCTTCAACACATATGCAAACTGTCAAAATACTGAGCACATCTTTCCATCAGATGATTATATATAATTTATTAATACGTTTTTTTCTCCATTTTTCGTATTGTCTCGAGCTCAAATTAAACGATCATTCATCAACTTTTATGCGCTCGAGTACGGAAATTTCGTGAGGAACCACGTGCACAGACCGCGTTCAACTGGCAGACAGCGGGACAGACGCATATCCGGACGGACGGATAACACGTCACTAACCAAACAGATATAAATATTTAATTCGAGCTTATCACACGAACCCGCCGCCGACCGAAACGCCTACTCTGCCCGAGCCCTCCCCCTTCATTGTCCTCGTTGTGTCTCCTCAGCCGGTCTGTCCGTCCGTCCGTCCGTCTGTCTGCCTGTCTTCGGTCTTCAGCTAGTGGCGGTCGGTGATCGTGCGATAAACATTTCGAAAACGCAGCCACACGACAGATCAAGCGCCAACTGCGGCACGGAGCGTCCAGCACGAGGTCTCGGCCACGCCGCAGCCTTTAATTAAACCACCGGCGGGAGGGGAGAAGGAGCGGAGCGGAGCGTCCGGGCCGGCCGGACCGACGCGGAAGTCGTGGAAGTGTGGCGCGAGCGGCACTCGACAGCCGACAGTCGCGGTCGGTGCCGGTCGTCGTCCGTTCGTGCGATCGATCGATCGTTATCTGCCCCTCGCTTAAGCGAAGCGTCCCTTCGCTCCCTTCCTTCGTTGGCGATCGGGCACGTCGCGAAGGGACCCCTTCGGCTGCTCTTGTTGGTTTTACCACGGCGTTTGGTGTTGTTGCCGGAGGAGCCAGGGACGGCAGATAATTTAAGTGCAACATTTTTTTAATTCAACACATTCGTTAATCGCTTGACGTAATTCGATCTCTGATTAAATTCCCGACTCCAGCCCGCTGAGCCCCCACCTCGTCCAGCCAGAGCAAGAGCCAGAGCCAGAGCCAGAGCCAGCGAGCAGTGGCAGTCGAAGTTCGGGTTTCGAAATGAATACGTTGGGTATTTATTAACGAACCTCTCTTGCTGGTTCGAGGGTTAATATCGAGTGATTAATCTATTACGTAGGGTGAGTGGCTCGCGTTGTCTATCAGCCATATGCAAAGGACTCCCTCCTTGGCCCCTTCGGCCCTCGCAACATCGGAGTTTTCGCGCTATATCGCGTATATAGTATTTCGATCAGATGTTCCTTTTGGGAGGACATTCAATACTCTCGCCAAGTGGCGGCTCTTTTTCTGCGCATTTGAGCAATTACGAGCAGATCCTTTAATTGAGCGCGGTTCGAGCTATTCTACAGGCTCCCATTTCATAGTGGTCAGAGGCTAACACAATCATCCCGGAAGGTCATCGAGGAATGTCCTCTCGTTAGCCTTTCCGACTACTGCAAAACCTCTACTCGAATTTCGCCCTACTTCTATAACAGCACCCGATATCCGTACAATAATCTCTCAATCATGCTCGAATTTTAACGTAACGTAACTTCCTCGAAACAGACAACAGAAAACCTACAGCAATCCTCAGGATCCTCCGAAACTCGTCCACTGTGTGATCTTCCACTCTGCTAAAGGCCTATCATCAGCCTCCATCTAAAGCTGCTCGCTCGAGCATCCTTCGAACGACCCACGAGAGGATCTCGCCCTTTCCGAGGATTCCTCTTATACCATTCCATGCCTAATAAGCTGATTCTGTCACCTCTTCTTGTCTCTGGGCGACTGCCTTCTCTCTCATCTCTTACCTCATTCGTGTCATTCTTGTTCTTTCCTTCGGTTACTCTGTGGGATTCTCGTTCCCGAAAAACAGGTGAACCTGATCCTCTTTCATTCTTCTTAGACAATTGATCGACAAGGAGCTCTTGTTCCCGACAACAATTGACTTTTCGGTGAGGCCGACGGACAAACAGACGGAGGGATCTTGGCCATTGAGGTCAGATTCAGGCCGTACCTGCAGCCAGCGACGGACACTGCGAGAGGCTGATTACGAAGTGGTTTCTTTGGAAACCTCAGCCTCAGGACTGGCCTTTTCGTCAGGCTGGATAGACGGACGCAACTCCGAAGTAGCCGAAGGAAATTTGCGAAGGCTGGAACACAATTCGGATGCACTCGACTCAACTCTGGAGAGTCAGTAAATATTCGCGATGTAGGGTTTAATGCCTGGATCATATAGCCAAGAGTACAGATGAGGTCCTCGGACGACTTACCTTGAGAGCATCGCCGCGTCCTGGGGGCCGCCGGCACCGGGCTGCGGCAGCTGCGGGATGGGCGTCACCAGCATCGACCCGTTGCTGCTCCCGTTCTTCTTCGAGGGCTCGCTGCGGCTCAGGATGCTCGAAATGGAGAAGCTCGTGTAGCCGTTGCCGGTCGTGGCCTTGTTGCCGGCGCCGCCGCCTCCACCTCCGCCGTTGCCGCCGGGGTTCGTGTTCGAGCTACCGTTGCTATCGTTGTGGTGGCTGCCGCTGTGGTTGTTGTTGTTGTTGCTGTACGGGCCGTTGCTGCTGCCGTTATTGTGGTTATTGTTCATCATTTTGGTGTTGTTGTTGTTGTTCGGCTCATCTCCCCGCTGCTCGGGCGACCGGGCCGGCGTCAGCGCCGGCGGGCTCAGGCGCTCGACGGCCGTCGGCTGCGCCGCGGCTACCGCCGCCTGGTGCAGCAATTGCTGGTGGGCCGGGTGGCCCGGGTGCAGGTGGCTGTGGAAGCTGTGGAGCGCGTGGTGCAGCGCCACCGGGTGCCCGCCGAGGCTGCTCAGGTGGTGCTGCAGGTGATGGTGCAGCACCGTCGGCGGCACCGCGCTCAGAGCCGACGCCGCTGCGGCCGCCGCCGCCGTGGGGCTGTGGAAGTGGCCGGAGCCGGAGGTCGGGGTGCCGCCGGCGGAGGTGGCGCCGGGGGTGCCCGCCGAGTGCGGGGTGCTGCGGCCGCCGTTGGTCAGGGGCGGCGAGGCGGCGCGCAGCGGGCTGTCGCGGCCCTGACCGCAGCCCTGCGGACTCGGCTCCGGGCTGGAGACGACGCTGATGTCGACCTCGGCATCGGACGAAGACATGTTGTCGCAGTGGGCGTCGTGGTAGGCGGCGTCCTCGTCGTCGTCCTAATCGCAATCGCAATCGTTCTCGGCGTCGATGGGCGGTGGTTCGAGGGCTCGTGGCCGGCTGCGACCTCGAATGCGAGTCACCCAGGAATCGATGTTGAAAGGCGTGTTAAAATGTCTCTCGTTTATTTGATTTGCGATTCTATTTTCATTCACTCGTTTTCACTTCGCGCGGATCCACGCACGATTTCGCGATCGGCACTCGAAATGTTATCCAATGCTGTTGTTGTGATTGTTATGTTTTTATTGTTGTTGTGATTCCACTTGTGATTCACTATTGTGCCGCAGCGTCACTTCGTGTTTTACCGTTACTCGGTAGTCTGGACGCAGCACGTCTTCACCGGTGCGTCGACGTTTCGCATTTAAATCTGAAAGTTCGGCGCGTCTTCGGCTCGACTGAGTCCCTCAAACGGCGATCGATCCGGGTTCTGGTCGACTATTTTTCTCCCTGTTCGCCCTCTCGTTCACGCTGTCGGCCGCTATCTCACTCTTTCTCTCCCTTGTGCTCACTCTGTCTGCGAGTCCGTGCGTCGCTCGCCGCTGCAGAACTAGAACTGAGGTGGTTGGCTGGCATTCTTTCGGTCTGCGGCTCAAACGCTTTTCGCCTTTTTCCACCAAACACAAGCACACACACACAGCCACACCCCAAAACAGACGACCGGCATACACACACACACACACACACACTCAATACTCACCCCTCGCAGAGGCGCACGACGAACGAACCCTCTAAGCACTCTACCTGGCCAACCCCTCGGTCGGCCTCTCGTTGCGGCGGTGGGACGGAGCTCGGCCCGCTCTCGCTGCCGGAGCGAGGCAGCACTATGGGTGTCCGTCTCGCTCTCGCTCTCTCGTTCGTCCGGCCCTTTCTTCAGTCGTTCATTTACTTTCTCGTTCGGGGGTTGCTTCTAAGACTCCGAATGCTTGCAAACCGCACTCGAAACACTTTACGAATGTGCGACGCTCGACGAGTCTGAAAGCGCGAAATCAAATCAACTGCTTTTTTGCACCCCCACGCCTTCCTCCTCCTTCGACTCAGCCTCTCTTTCTTCGCAGCTCGATCTGCCGCTCGCAATTCGCCGCAGAGAGAATCGTGCGGTGGAACCGTGGATGGAGCGCAGAGGCGCCAGTGGGCGGAGGTGAAGGTCCTTTGATGATGGAGGAGGGGCGGGGGGGCTTCCAGGGGGCATTATTTCCATCAATGTCCGCCACAACGAAAGGTCAAGTGTTGCAATCTCTCTCTCTATCTCTCTTTCTTTCTCTCCCCTCCTTCGCTCCTTCTCGGTCTCCGGAGGTTCCTTTGGTCGGTCCCGACAGACCGATCCGACGGACAATGCACTACAATCGTCGCTCCTCAATTAACTGCCTGCTGCGGCAGGGTGTGGAGTCCGTGTGCGGGGCGAGGGGTCGGTCAACGGGGGCTACCCCACGGTATGTGTCGGTTAAAAGTTTCTTCGCATGGCGTCGGGTTGCGAAGTCGAATCTCGCTATTGATGCCATCTCTGCTCTCGTCGACGACTGTTGAGTAAATTATTTCCGATGGAGGAAAGCAGGTTGTCACATCGATGTTCGTTCGTTCGACTCCTATTTTCATATACAGAATAAGGACTCTTTTGGTATGGAGATGAATTCCCATCGAATATGGTTCATTGCCATGAATTGGATACTTTTAGAATTGTGACATTTCAATGAATTCATTATAATTTATAAATAATAAGCTTGTGTTGTATTAAATAATAACTTCGAAATCACAAGAATCCGCATTCCGCATCGCATTTCGTTCTCTTTCCGTGGAACTCAAACAGATCTTCGGACGAAACAAAACCTTATCAGAACTCAGGACGAGAGGCAAGACGGGCGAATTGAATTCGCCGCAAGAGCACGTGTCCTTCGGGCTCACGTCGTTTGCACTCGATTCGACTCGACTCGATTCCATTCCGTTCCGGTCGTTCCCCGTTGTTCAGCCATTTTTAGCACATGCCAGGAGAGGAAACGAGAGAGGCGCAGTAGAGTGGAAAAGAGGAGGCCGAAAACACCCTTGTGTAGGGCATTGCAAAAACAACAACAGAACTCCAGATACACAGAGAGAGAGAGACAGAGATGCCATGAGCAGATAGCAGAGAAGGAGAGTGAGCGAGAGACGAGCGACGGCGGTGGTGGTAGAGGTTTAGAGAAAAATGCAAATTTAAATGTTTTCGCTTTTATTTGCGATCAAAGAGAGCGCCGCGCAGACAATTGAATCAAAACAAAGACCGCCGAGAACGCCGAGACAGGCAGGACGAGCGGGGTGCGGGGGTGCGGCCGGGTCGTGGGTAGCAGTCGACGAGAGAGAGAGAGAGGACGAGCCCGTCTGCAAACGGGCGCACGAGGCGTGGCCGGCGGCCGCAGGGCGACCAATCGGCGTCTAGCGGCTGCTGAGCGCCGCGGCAGGACTCGGCAAAGGCAGAAGGAGCGGACGAGGCCCGGCGGAAGGACGAGCGGCGAAGGAACCAGCGGCGCTCGATGCAAACGGCAGCGACCGACCGACCGGCCGCCCGACGGAAGGTCCAGAGACGTCCCCGCCGCGCTCTGCCGAGATTGAAGTGCTCCCGACAGCCAGTGCAGAGCCGTGTGTCGGTGTATCGGGGGTGCGTGTGTGTGTGCGATGGGGATGGTGGCAGGGAAAATTCCTTTGCACACATATTCATGCGCAATTACATTTATCCCGTTTAGGATATCGCCTCGCCAAGTGCGTTCCAAGGGTCACCACCGGTGGCGAGGGGCGGCTTCGCCTCGATCCTGGCGGCCCCTGCAGGAATTCCTCATTCTCCACCGACCTCCTCCACCCTCCCACCTCCCTCTCGCTCGCCCTACCCAGGCATCTTTGCATGCCGTCCCTCTCAGCATGCGCTGGTGTCGGCCGCTGCTGCCGTTTGAAGGTGTCAAATAGGCGTTGCCACATTTTATTTTGCGTCGCTCAAGCTGCAACCCAGAACTTCCTTTCCCTTTCAGTCCTTCTCTTTTATGTTTCGTTCTTTCGTTCTACTTCTTCTTCGCCTGCTAATGCTTTCATTATTGTCGTTGTTGTTGGTGCCCCATGTGGTAGCAATTTAATTTGATTTCTTGTGTAGCACGAGCAGAAAAGCAATTTCCACCAACCTCATTTCCACAGCGTTCTTCTCCCCCTCCTCCTCTCTCTGATCCTTCGGACTCCTTGCACTTTCTCTCTTCTTCTTCCTCTTCTTCCACTTCTTCTTCTTCTCCATCATCCCTCGCCCACTCGGACATCTCGCCAAATGCTGAGCGTAGCACTCGCTCCGTGCTCGCTGGTCTCTTTCTTTGGATCTTTATAGATGTGCTTTATTAGTTGGAAACATTTCTTCAGCTTAATGGCCTTACAACAACAACAATATCAGTCGTCAAAAATTACAGACTTCATTGAAATATATACAAACTTAGTTGTTATATGTAGAGCCATGCCAACAGAGCTGCCAACTTGATTCCGGCACTTCGCTGGAGTTTACTCGAGGAACAAAGAGAACACTGCAGAAATATTTGTTATCCAGAAGAATTACAAATAACTCTCCTCTTCTTGAGCTGGGAACATAAATTGCAGATTTTAAAATTAAAACCGATGCAAAATTTAGTTGGCAGCCCTGGCGGATCTCCTGGAAAGCGGTCCTTGAATGCGAAACACATGCCCAGGGAGTCAAAAGCATTCGGAGCGGAATCGTCGGACAAATTCGTTGAGTGACCAGGACCACGACCACGACCTCCCGCAGCTCGCACCCCACGCCCCCCTCCCGCTCCACCACGAACCACGCCCGCCCCCTCGACGTCCGCAACCGAGCGCCGGGCGAACGACCGCCCACCACCCACCGGCGAGGCCAGCAATGAACGCAGGACGAAACGATTCTCCGACAAATTGCGTTGCAATAAAGCGAGGAGGACGAAGCACGGAGGAGGCGACCGGTCCAGGCCAGACCAAATCAGAGAGCGTTGAATGGCACACTGACGAGGGGTCCGAGAGGGTCGAGATGGGAGGGTGTGTTTGTGTGTTTGTGTGGGAGAGCAAAAGAGACCAACGAGAATCAAAGCGAAAATCGAAAAACAGCCAGAGGAACGGAGCAAGAGATGGAGAGAGAGTGGGAGATGGACTCCACTAGTAGGAGACCGAGAGGCGGCGGGGCCGGGATGCGGACGAAATGTGGAAGTTCGGGGTGGGCTGAGGCAAATGAAAGGAGCCTAATTGACGTACGAGTGTTCGGGGAGTTGCGACTTTCATCGACTCCACTTTATGCTCAACTACGCTCGAAAGGATTTTAATTCCGTTGCTTTGAGTTCCTGTGCTTGTGTTGTGGTAGTTATTTAGTTTCGATAGTAAAATTTGTTTTCCTTCTCATTGTTGGTTTATTGTTTCTGTTTCGTCGAGCTTATGGGTTTTTCAAGTCCACAAGAACAAAAAATGTTGAGCCAATGTATTTGGAAGCACTAGTTGTTGCTTTTCGCTGTTGTTGGTTGCTTGCGAATGCTGAACATGATGATAAAGATTAAAATGCTGATGAAGATTCCTTTAGTTGTGAATTTTCGAGGTAGTTGTCGATTCGTCACCTTCGACTTAACTCCAATTAGTCCACAATTTCAATGGTAAGATCAGAAGATCAGAACCCAAGCGTCAAGAACCACTGAATAAAACTGAGGGAGGTAGAAAGAGGGGCAAAGAATGGCGCTGAACAAGGGAGTAGAAAAGAGATTTAAAAAAAAATTTTATTTTCAAACATGATAACGAACGATTAAAAAGTTTCCTTTTATTTAGCTCCTTGTTGTTATTTTCCGAAGTTTTGCGATTTTCTCTCAATTTTTTTAAAGATCATTTCCAGGAATATATATCTGCATACCGATTTCCCTTCTTCCCCAGGTCCACCTTACCACCACAGCGTGCTTGGTCTTTCGTACTCCATTTATTTGGGGATTATAGAAGCACAAAATCAATTCTGTTTTATTTCCCGCGACGTGCCAGGACCATTCAGCGACGTCGTGGACCAATTTATGCTCGAATTTATTTGCCACCTCGTGATAGAGGAGTGCGACGCCGTGTTTTGTTTCTGCACTTTGTTGCCGTTTCGGCGAGAAAATAAAACTTTGTTGTAATGCGATATAGCCATTTATGCACACATATATAGAGAACGCTCTCATACCATACAAGGTGTGGGGGGTTGAGATGATTTGTGAGTTAAGGGAATACATTTTGAAAAGCTTACTCGAATTGAGGGTGGGGCAAAAAATTTTCAAAAAACAAAATATTTTCTGATATAGTATTTTATGTAACACCTGAGTAGTCACTTGGATAGGCAGTTTCTCTTCCTGTCTCTCAGCAACTACCGTGAATACTTCTGTTATGATTTCATTGATATCGCATGAAAAAATCAAAATTGTAACAAGTGGAAAAACAGCATTAGCAAATATGACTGATAAGAGTTATTAAAGAAAAAAAGATCATTTGAAACCAGTTAAACGATTTTCACAATTATCACACTTCCTGCGTGACTATCGAGTTACGTTAAATTCACCAATTAAGTCGGCAATCAAATTAAATTGATTTGATTACAACAACAAGAACAACAGACTCAGTTACACCACAGATTTACGTCTGCAACACACACGTAATTACACGATTGAAAGTCCTGACAATCCACAAGTGAAAACTTTAATTAATCCTTGGAAGATCATCCGCAAACCGTATTGAGTTCTCGTCTTTGATAATCGGCAACTTTTCTAAACAAAAGCCGCAAACTCCCACACGAACACACGTACAAAACATCGAGCACACATGAACCCACGGCAGTCAGACAGACAGATATTTGCCGCTTTAATTCGAGCAATTATCAGTGGTTGTATGACGGTTGTTGTTGTTGCGCGTTGTGTGTTGGGCAAACAAATGGAGAAATCGCCAAGGATATGAAATTTCCAATTTGTAATAAAAGGACATGGGCCAAGAGAGAGCAGCTTGAGGGGAAGGCAGCGAGGCCGAACTAGGTTGAGGAGGACAATGCAGAGAGAAAGATGAGACAGAGGGTCGAGAAAGGGATGAGCAATGGGTCTGGACCTGCGGAAGGGGGAGCGCGGTGGAAGGAATCGAATGGAAATCCTTCGTATAAGGCGACGGAGGAGAGCGATGGGGAAAATTGTAGGAACAGAGAAGGTGAAGGCGATGGCGAAAATTCTAGAAAATATCAATCAAAGGAAAATATGGGCAAGCAGGCGAATCGAGGAAGAGCAGGCAACAATTGCAATTGCTCTTAACGGGCACAAAGGACAAGCGGACACACGGACGAAGACGAACGCACCGAGTGCGAGTCCTTTCTTTGTGTCTCTTTCTCGTGTCTTGATTCACTCACGAAATCAACGGAGGAAGGGTCGGGGCAGGAAGAAGGGGCTAATAAATTCGATAGCGTTGAGCGACCAAAGGGCCGCCGCCCACTGTCTGTCGGACAATGACAGAGTGGAAGACGGGGTTTCTTCAAAGTGGTCGGTTTGTCTCACCCAATGCGATTGTGTGCGTGTCGAGGCGACGAATCCTTTGTGAACCGCTATAAAGTTTCGCTTTGTTGTAGCTTCGGTTTCCGTCATTGCAAGCGACGAGAAGATGCGACAGAGTTGCCAATGCACCAGTGAAAGATTCAATTTCTGGAAGATATTCCTATGGTTTTGTGGACCTCCGAAACTCTGTCACGACCGACGTTGCACATCGTTGGCAACCACGTCCAGCGGCCATGTCGCCACCACATCGGTCAACATCCAACATCGATCGGCCGGGCAGCCAAGGATGAAAGAAATCAACGAATTAAACGAAACACAAGTACTTAATCCCGTGTAGCGATTATTCCTTCAGCGATTTCCACAGCGATCAATGGCGGCGCTTTTCTTCCTCGCCTTCTCCTTCGCCCTCTCCGTTGTGCGATTCTTGCTTGGCGTTGTTGCTGTTGTAATATATTTATTTAATTTTCCAGTTGACTTCAAAGGAGGCAAAGACGAGAAGCGAAAGTTTCGAATTCGCGATTTTCCGGGGTAATGGGCATGTTCTTTCAGAAACGACGACGACCCGAACAACGCAGCAATAACAGGAACAAGAACAACAACAAAAACAACAACCGGACCCAAAGGATAACTCTCGCGCGCGGCATCAACAATGGGATTCGGTACGGAGCCATCAATGGCGATTAAAATGGCGCGCACCCCGCCCAGGTACGCGAATCCTCGCTCGCAGGACAACACACGACGGGCGTAATTGAATTTTCTCAATTGCATTGAAAATAATATTTTCTTGAGAGCAGCACCTCGCCTCATCATCTCTACCATCATTCATGACAGGGATAACGGCTAGAGGCAGGCGGGACAATAGCCAGTCATCGCCAATCGAAGCCAACATCACAGGACGAGGCCGCCGATTGAATGCGAAGCGTTCGAGACAACAACAACAACAGCTCCGCGTGATCGTGTGGCGCGGAACCCCCGCGGTGCTGGAGGTTCAAGGCTCGAGTCCTCGGCCCTCGACAATCGGTCTCCTTTCGGATTACACTTGTGAGAATCTCGTTCCTCGGTCGTCCGAACCCCGAAAACGCAAGGACGAAAGACGGAGCAAGAACGAAGGCCTGCTGGCGACAAGATCACAAGGACATTTTCGTCCGTTTCATACCTGAAGCTGCGCACATCGCGATTGGGGCGGTCAATTGGATGGGCGTGTCGTTTGTGGATCTCGTGGTCTCGCAATAAAACGCTTGCCGAAAATCGGTATCGATCAGGGTCGGGGCTCGATCTCTCCGCCCGTCGACCTACTGGGCCTTAATCTCTTTATTGACGTTGTTGAATTCGCAAATAAAGCCCAGCCGACTACGCAAGGGTGAATGAGGATCACGGCTATGTAATCGTCTTACTGCAGGCTGCCGTAATATAATGAGGGCAAAGGGTGCGAAGGTATGGCAGTTCATTTTACGCAGCGTATCAAATCCAGTGACATATACAGGAATCAAGGTCTTAGGTCCAGTGATGAAGTTTTAAAAACATAAATAATAAATAATGAAGGACATACGCAAAAATGTATATAAATGACATACCAATTTTTTATTATAAGGGCGACATTTGGAAAATGGGGTACTTAATTAAATAGAGCATATAGTACATGGCTTGACTAATTACTATATGGCTATTGCAACTGTTTGAATGAACTCTTGACAGGCACATTATCGAATTCTCAAAGGAAAACAGAAATGTAAAAAAATTTGTACATTTATGATCCACCACCTCAATATCGTTCATGCCTGCTACAGTGGCTGCGGATGCAACCCATTCGATTTTTATCTCATTAAACAAATTGTATCGAATGTGAAAGGGATTTGTGAAAAGGATTCGCTTAACAAATGCAGTCAATAATAATTAATATTGTAATACAATAAAAGGAGACAGACGAGACTGAACTGAACCGAACCGACCGTCGCAGCACGCATGCAAACTACACCCATACAACGACAGTCGCACTGACACACGCCAGTGAACCCTCCAGGTTGTTGCTTGTTGTGAACTCTATGGCTTCAAACGATAGAGCAACGAATGTACAGACATACGGACACGGACAGACCAACAGACGGACAGACATGCAAAAGGACGAAAGAAGTTTTCGCGAGAGCATGGAAATTTACATCCCCATTAAAAGCGACATCGACATGAAGCATTTACGGTGGAATAAATCACGGCGTCAGGGGAACAAGTTGATGGTCGAGGGGCACGGGGCGATGGGAGGAGTGAGGAGTGAGGGGAGGGCAGAGAAAGGTGGTGGGCAAACAGAGAGGAGCGGATCGGTGGAGGGAATTCGAGGAACCGGATCGAGTGAAAACTACTCGCGGACCCTTGTGTCTAGGGCTTCGAAGATGGAGGTCGGTAGCGGATGGGCTGCGGTGGGTTTGTTCGGGACCAGCGAAGCATTTCGGGCAGATCCTTGGTTCGTTGTTGTTATTTCGATCCTTGATACGCAAGGTCAACTATTGAAAGAGGTGTCCTAATGCTCCAACAATGGCATTCGAAGTAGCCCCACTCGAGACACGGCCTTCGCACCTCCCAGGCCGAAGACCCGCAAATGCAGCCGAAAGCTGTACAAACAAACCACACCGTGGCGTAGGGCGGAGGGCGGGGTCTCGAAAGTTGATAAGAGGATTCCTCTAACAAAATAAAAGTCATTGCTTTGGCGAAACATAATGGCGGTGTCTGCCGAAGGGCGAGAACACAAGGCCATAAAATAAATTGAGTATTATTTTGGCCAAATTGAAAAGGCAAAATATGGCATCGTTATGGCGCAGCGGGGACCCCTCGCCGCCGACGTCGTCTTCGCCACGCCGCGCCCACATCCTCAGTGTTCCACTTGCCGTTCACCTCGAGTCGATTTCCCTTCTCCTCCTCCTCCACCTCCTCATGGCGCCTTTCATCGTCGTCTTCGAACAAAGTTCTCGCTGTGCTTGCTCTGTTCGCTCATCCTTCCGCTGGCATTCGGCGCTGGGGTTCGGTGCTTCACTCCTTCGTCCTCCGCTCTCCATCTGCTCCCCTCCGATCGTCGCATCCTCCTAAAGCCACATATTATCCTCGTTTGCTATAAAAAATAATTTAATTGATTTTATTATTGCTGTAGTTGCTGAGGAGTGTGTGTGTGTGTGTGGATGAAGTTGAAGTTGTTGCCGTTGCCAATGTGGTTATTGTCAGTGTGGTTGTGTATTACAGTTGCGATCGTAAATATCCTCTGGTCCCTGCGACATCCTCGGGAAGCTATCGCGACAGAAGCTCGGAATAAAAATACGCCAATTGCTTCTGCTCGAAATCCTTTTCGAACATTTGGCACTCGCGTCATCGTCTTTATGTTCATTGTCCTTTTCGTCCCTTCGCCGTTGGTACTCGCCCTCCTGTACCCTCCTCTACCCGACCCTAGCCAATGACAGCCATTCCCTTGCTTCCATTCGTCCCGTTGCGCTCCATTAATGTTCGCATCCGGCCAGAAGCAGCGAGCGACAGGCGACAAACGAGAGGTGAAAAATTAAAAACCCAATCGAACGCGCGGTGGAGGCGGTTTTATTGCTCTTTTATGGGGAGACGTCGACGATTGCCTGCTCGCGCTGGGCTCCTGGCGCCGAGCAGGCTTTGTTGGCAGCTAATTCCGGAGCCAGTCCGGTGGTCCTCCAGAGAGTTGCTTCAGGAGGCAAGAGTCAAAGACATGTCGAGATTGAAATCACTTCCGAAGACGGGAAATGTGTTTTGTTCCTTCTATGGAAGGAAAAGGTGAATTTGTGGATGGTTTACTTGGAATAAGAGCAAATGGTATATATTTAAAGAGCAGATTTTGAAAAGTCCTGAAATGGTATGTTTCTATTGATTTCATTTCATTTCATATTCATATTCATTTGTTTATCTCATTATTTTCTTTGGTTTATTTATTCACTTTTTAAATAAAAATGTAAAGCTCCATATATTGCTACGCTTCCCACAAGAAGGTAATCCCTGAATGTATAGTTTTAGCTCTTCATCGCGAGCACCGCAGGACTTTCTTCCATCTCTGTGTTTCTACGCCCAACCAACCTTTGTAACAACAATAGCAATTACAGCAATAACAATAGCCATGGTTGTGTTTTCAATGCGAGTGAATTCCTGGGAAAATCCACTTGAATCGAATCCTTGCACTCGAATTAATTCCACTCAGTCCACGACATGCACCCCAGACATGGCTCTAATGATGACGATGATGACGGCAACGGTGCCCGATGGTCGCTGACGATGTCCTGCTGTGTTAAGGATATCAAAACACAATCCGAACAATAACAAAGCCCTGGCAGAAGCTCTCGCAGCGGGCGGCAAGCAAAACATCGCAATGATACAATTAATTGGTCGAGTCTCAGCCCTCTCTCCGTCCTCCTCTCCACCCCTCTGCAGAGAAGAGGCGAAGAGGGAACGTGGAAACAACGACCAGACCAACTATAGAGGATCGACAGAAAAAAACCCTAATTGTAATCCAATTTCTCCACTCACACTTCTTAGCAGCGTTTGCCCGATCCGCTGGCATTAGGATTCCTTACCTTGGCTTAAAATATCCTCGTGTACCCTTTTCTTTCCATCGCCAACTGCAGCATCGTCTTTGCGGAGGATTAAGCAATGGGAATATTTTGCATATTCGCGGTCTTCGTCTTCGGCTTTAGGGACCGAACGTCTGCCTGGCGCCAAGCAAATCAGGCGGAAAATTTGAGCGCCGACAGCTCATCATCCAATACGTTCATCTCTCTCGCTCTGCCTCTCTTCTGCTGGACCTCGGCTCTGCTTCCGTCGTCTTCCCTCCATCTGATCCCTCGTCCAATTATGAGCTTACAATTATATGCTAAATTCTGAGTCCCGGCCAGCTTCGTCTGATCAGATCTGATTTTGATCGAGTAGATAATGGTTGCAACTAGTCTTATGGCCAACGGCGGAGGTCGTCGAAGCGACGGTGGCTTGTTTTGCAAACATCGTTGAGTCCTTCGCTGCTGCTCCTTTCGTGTATCGTTAGCATTTTTCTGGCCGTTTAATTATCCTTCGGCAGATGCACTATCGCAAAAGACCTCATCAACAGATCTAATGATATGAGCAACAATAACATAAAATTTTGAAGATTTCTAAACGTATTTTATTAAAAGCATCATTTGAAACGGATTCAATTGAAACCGCTTAAAATTCTCTCTCTTAGAATATCATTTTCCGTTAATACTTTGAACTACCGTTCTCAGTTTTGATTGAACTTTGATTCAAAACGATTTAAGAGCTAGTCCATAATGGTACTGCCTTATATAAACACTGGACATTTCTTTTAGCACTTCTATTTACGTTTGACCTAATGTTATATTGGTCCAGAGTTATATCGATAACGTTTCTAAAGTCTAAAGCGGTGTCGCCCATCTCCATCTCCTGAAACACACAACTTGCCGCCCTCTCGCCAAAAGTTCGGTTTGAACTCTTCTAATGCTCCCCACACAAGTTCCCCAATGCGTGACTCCCAACTGGCGGAAGAGCAGCAGAAGCAGAAGAGAGTGAAAGAGTGGAAGGAAAAAGCGCTCAGAGCAGGAGTTAAATTCGCAATTAGTTCAAACCATAAACAAAATCGTTATCGATTGAAATTTAAAACCGACCAGTTGTGTGCACGGATGGACACGGAGAGAGAGGCAGACAGACAGGGGACGGGAGAAATGGAGATGGCGATGGAAATAGAGATAGAGAGGAGGAGAGAGAGCGAGAAGGCTTGGAGCGTCAGGCGACCTCCCCGAAAAACGAAGTCCGTGAAATGCAGGAAAGAGAACGAAAATATGGGTGATTTTAAGTGCGGTTTGAATGGGTGGCCAAAGGGGGAGGTAGGGGAAAATTGCTGGTGAAATATATTCAAATCGACAGACGGAAATACAAGCAAACAGACTGCAAGGTGAAGAGAGCGGTGGACGGTGGGCAGGAGATCGGAAAAACGAACCGAGGGACGGACGAACAGACAGGCGGTAGACGATGGCAAATACAAATTGCAATTTTAGTCTCAGCGATTCATTTAATTGTAAAATGCTGTTAAGCCCCGACGATAATAATTGCAATGCACACACAACCACAAATCGTAGATCGAGGTGCTCAACTGCTCCAACTAATTCACATCAAGGCACGGGAATCCGATCCGGAGCCCGCGGTTGGAACTTGACTTCGACAACTGCCGGATTGTCCACGTATGAAGATTGTTATTGCTTTTGAGCCACCTGTGTTTAAAATCCAACTCCAACGGCCCTGACATCTGCGCCCATTTGTTCTCCTGTTTCACCCTCTCTCCCTCTCTCTCACTCTCTCTCTCTCTCTCTATCTCACTCTCTCTCTCAGTCGAGCAACTCGCACGCATATGCCTCCCGCCGATATGACTCTGTCTCTCTCAGACCGCCTTCACTCGTTCACACGGAAATCGCTGTCGATGAATGAAATATAAAACTTTTTCACAGCACAAATGGACAACAACAATAGCAACAAGTAAGCAAAATGGCGCCGTTCCCCCCATTAATAATAATTGCTTTTATTTAAATTTTAATGGCAATCGATGCTGCGCCCGTCCGCCGAGCTCGAGGTGGATGTTGTGCATCAGAGCGAGTGCCTGTGTGTGTGTGTGTTTGTATGTGTGCATTAATCCCTGCTATAGTATTTAACGTTTGCAATTTAATTTATATTTATTGTAATTGCAAATTATTATTACGTGACAATAACGCAAACAGCTAAAGTCCATTTCCGCTTCCGCCGCCAGCGATGCCGCCGCCCCCGCTATTTCCACTTCCGCTTCGGCCACCGACCCTTCGTAACTTCCGTCGTGGGCGGACGATCGCGGACTTTCGCTTGGCATTGGTTCGCGTGATTCCGAAAAGACTGTAAAAATAATCCCGACATAAAATTTCGTCGGTATTATCATGTGGACTTGTTTTTGTTAATTCACAAACAAGTTATGTTTTTTTTTTTAATTATAGCCAATACCCGATACTCGAGTAAACCGAAATCGATAGCCATGAGATCCGCCTTGACAAAAAATCAATACCAATGTTAACCGAATATGATCATATTTTTAATATCTTTATTTTTCAGAATTTAAATTACTTGTAAATTCATGTTCTACGAATTTTTGCGTTGTGTTATTTTTAATCTACAGGATTTGCCATGAAACTTCAATCGAGTAGCTTTTTTCTATGTAATCGGCTTAACGCCAACGCTTTGATGAAACCCACTCTCACCTGCTGCTGCCGCACTCTCAATCCGCACACCCACACATGTTCCGGATCCCCATCGGCGGAGCCCGGTGCATTGCAAGGAGATCTAAATTAATTTCTTTAATGGTTTTCGAGTCTTTCGCTGGAGAGAGACGTGGAGGTTGGAGCCGAGGGCCGAGAAGAGGATGGAGACCGGAGGCAGGAACTTTTTTCGACGATTCTGTCTTCGTTTTTTACGCTGTAACACCCCACGTCGGACGCGGACGCGGTGATGGCAGTGGGTGTAGGAGAAGAAGAGGAACAGAAGAGGCGACAGGGACGCGATGAGATGTTCAAAGCAAGCCGGAAACCACAGAGCGCCGTTGCGTCTGCCATGATGGGAAATCAAAGATAAGAACTCGACGAATTCCGCATCGCTCGCCAAGCGTAATAGCAGATGACAACAACAATTTCAGTTACAAAAACAAAATTAATCACGAATGAAGAACGTAAGAGAACGTAAGAACGATCGAAGGAGAGACCGAGAAGAAGAAACAAGAGATTTAGGTGGAAGCATCTGCTCCAGTGGAAGGGCATGTGGTTTTCGCAATTAAAAGTAATTTAAATAAATGTGCGCGATCAAAGGACCTTAGAAATGGACTCGTGCTAGAAAAATTTTAGCAGCCGGATCATTATCAGCTGCTGGAAACATAGTATTTAACTCAAAATAATGATTATTCGAGCCCTTGTATATCTCTACCAGACAAGTCAGAGACTAAAAGCAAATTTGTATGAAAATTAAATGACTTAAATCGGAATTACAAATGTTTTGTATAATTTGCCGTGATCTACATAGGTGCAGGAGGCGAGTTTCTGGAGATTGAATGATAAATAGATGGTCTTGAAGATGCTGCCTCCTCGTGCTCTTCGTCCCTGAGTCCGGGAGACACTGTGGCTCTGACGAAACATTAGCCATCCTGCCATTGTGTCTGGGAGGATCTCTCAGCCGAACCCCGAGGATGCTGTGGAAAACTAGAGCAGTTGGATTGTAAGCATAGAACCAGCTCATCCGCTGTCCAGTTCAGATTTAGGTCATTGAAGTTTGAAAGGAACATGTGATATGTAAATTATGTAAAACTATTACGAGAGGACGAAAGCCGTGGCTCGGATTAGTTAATATGATGCACACGCTACACTCAGCCTTACGCATGCCTCGAGACTCAGTCGGGGATCGAAATCAGGATCAGAGGCAAAGCGCCTCAGAGATCCTGGCCCAGCCTGGCTCTCGCGAAACTGGGTCAGGACATGTGTTCGGGCAGTTCTCGGAAGATCCGACAAATTCACACGCCGCGATCGATGATCGGCGATTGCCAGACTCTCAGGTGCGATCGTCAATGTAATCGCCGAGATCGCAGCGATTGCAGGTTGTTGGCAACTATCGTCCTTTCGGCTCCTGTCCCTCGTTGTTTGGTGACAAACAATGCGATTGTATGGCCAAGATCACGCACGAATTCATGGAGAGGCAGAGGAATCTGAAGTGGGCGAAAGTGAAAATCTACTTAAGCGGATCAGGGAAGGACGAAGATGGTGAAGGAGAGGAGAGTGAGTGAAAGAAATCAGGATCATTCTCGAGGGTTGACAATTGTGTGCCAAGGATTACACTTGAGGTGACATCCTCTGGTGCCCTGTTTGCGTTACAATTGTTCCAATTTCATCCTGTTTTTGTTTTCCCATTGTTCTACCTAGCATTTCCCCATTGTCCTCGTTCGCATTTTCCCATTGTCCCTCACGCTATCGTTGTTGTTTTCCCTGGGATCCTCGATTTCATTCGTACCATTCGACATCTCTTTCGTCAACATTACGAGAGTTGTATGCGGGCGTTGGGCGTCTTCTCCATCCACTCGAGCCGAGATCCTTTCGACTCATGTCGACAAGAGGATCGAACGGTGCCTTCGTTGTCGCCCTTGTTTAATCCTTGGGCTCATTTCCATAGGATGCGTTAATGTGATTCGTATCTGGGGCGAAGAGAGCGACGAGAAAGTGAGCAGCAGCGAGGACGACCTTCATCCGTTGGCAGCTCGTGGAGTGGGAGACGGAGATGGAAATTTGAGAGTTAATTAGAAGAGTGATGAAAATAAATGGGCAATAATTGATGTGACAGCGATAAAAATACACGAACGAGAAATGAAACCATTATCGATTAAAAGTATCCTGTTTCCAGGACGAGTGGGACAATATGTGTGAGGGAGACTTATGGATCCGCCTGGGTGCCGCAATGGCAGCGGGCCAATAAAGTGTGGTCTTAGACCATAGTATGAGAGAGAGAAACTATGATCTAGAGAGAGACTTAGGTTAGGTCTACCACTTAGGTTTACCAAAGGAAGTGATTGAAATGAAAGGTTCTTCCAAATGGGATCCAAGTAATTGAGGGAGCAGGTATGTAGGTGAAAAAATAGATGTTGTCTTGTAAAAATTAAAGTCTAAGAACTCTTAAAATTCGGACGGATACGGATCGGAACTCAAGGCCCATCGAGAGAAACAACTTCCCAGGTTGATCTTCTACTACGATCACGAAGACTCGGAAGATCCCAAAAAAGCTATTTCTTCTTATCGGATGTGCGATCGATACGTTTCCAATCGAATCGAAATGAGCAAAAAATCAAAGGGAGAAAAATCGAAACCCATCAAAGGAAAGACGGAAGCCGCTCCTTTGAAGGCCCACGAGGTTGAGTTGGGCTGCGAAGGCAAAGCAGGGGAGCCGTGTGTTCCTCGATCGATCCACCGATGGATCGTTATCGGTAAGGCCTTCAGGATAACACCAACAGCGACACCGGGATCTGGAAACAATGTGTGGCTCGATCCGAACCGAGGATAACGTTCTGATGGTCAGCGGCGCACGAACATCTTCGAAATCCCCGAGAACAATGCCGCGAAGAGGGCTAGCCGGAGGAGAGAGCGGGACTTACTTCTCTTGATAAATGCTCTTATGATATTGTGGTAACAACGGTAACAAAAACAACAAGAACAACAAACTCACCTCCCTCGAAACAATGCATGCACGAGGTAGCATCGATGACGATGGCATAATGTTTGCCTACACGCGGTCGGCGAGAACAATCGCCAGCCGAAAGAGGATATTGCAGGACAATCGAGAACCCATACATGCCCATACATACAGGAGCCTTCGCACACGCATGCATTTGTGCGAGCAAAATATTTACCGACCACCACACACTCGGCACAATCGTAATGAGCCTTAAGACTACGCGTCCCACAACACGGTGCCCTGCCAAATGGATTTTCTCTCGATCCGGGCTCTCGCCCTGCTACTCGGAGGCTGTGTGCCAATGAATGCTAATCTATTAATGCTCCTAAGCGCATGTGTGAGGAGCACATGCAGTTCCTCCTTCGTCCCGGACCGTGGACCCTGGTGGTTGCTGTTGCCTCGATTGGCAGCCGAAAACAATACGATTTCTGATGTTTTTGTGCCCTCGGTCGAAGCTGTTGGTGCTCTTGGTGTGGTTCGACTACCGATATTTTGCATATTTAGATGATTTTTGGAGAATCTGTTGGCAAAACATCTGACATGCGCTGATGCGAGGATATCGACAGGGCTGCATCAATCGCCCTTGAACGTGTAGCGAGTTTCCATTAGAACGTCTCGAATTATAGGCCACAACCAACGTGTAGGGTCAAGAGGGGATGTAAGAAATAAGTTTAAATCCTCCAAGGTCCCTCTCCCACAATGGCAACACCCAAAGTTTTGCATTCGAATTTTTTGGATTACTTTTCGGCACGAGTAATCAGCGGCTGTTTATAATTGGGATGGCGGTAATTAGGAATATTAATCATGATTATAAATCACATGCCAAACACAAATACATTCACAAACACACACTCATGTAATAAATAAGTCAAATGAAGCTTTCAACTCAAATGTCGTCTAAGCGGTAAAACCTTACGAAAACCACGACCCAGCCCCAGCCCCAGCCAACAACCCCCAACGACGTACAAACACCTCCGCAGCGCCCCCGCCACACATACATACACAGACACACACACACACAGAGTTAGGAGAGACAGAGTGTCGGGCGGATACGCAATCCCAGAAGGATAATCAGCATAATTATTAAATGAATAAACGCTTTTAAGCAGCGCCAAACGCTCGATGGGAGTGGAGACCAAACACTGGGGCCAACAGACCCATTTTGGGGACCCAACAACACCAGCAACGTGAACTCCCACATCGGGAACAGGGGTAGGGGTGAAGTGGAGTTTAAATAAAATTAAATAACGCAGAAGGAAATCCTTTTAAGACCGCGCGAAGATAAGAGGCACACAGAATGGAGACAAAGAGCGAGGGAGTAAGAGACAGTGGAAGAGAGTTGGCACGAGGGTGGAGAGTTAGCGTGAGTGAGATAGAGAAAGGGCGATGAGGAGCCGCGAATACATAAACTCAACGATCGAAGTACTCTCAGCAGCCAGGACCAGGCGGAGAAGGAGAAGTGGAAAAGGAAACAACTGTGAAACGAAATTAACCGTCGAGTCGAGGATTGGGTGAGGGCATTCGGTGTGTAGCGGAGGGAGTTCGGTGGGGTGGCCTGAAGGCGTCGGGGCCACTGCGCTGTGCGTCAGTGCTGGAGCTCGCGCCAAAGCACTTACATGAAGCAATTAGGCAATTCCCATGTTTGCAATTACCCGCCCCTACCAACAACCAACACCCACCACCCTCCGAGATCCACGCCGCAGCGCACATCCACGAAAAAGGTGGCAGCATCGCGCCGCCATTTTCGACTCCATTTTCGACGCCCGACAAGCTTTTATAATTTCTCCAAATTACGGTCGAGTGTCAGTGCACCTCTCTCTCTCTCTCATTGACTCTCTAGGTGCGTGGTAGTGCGTGAGTTCGGTGCTGTTCGCGGGTGTTGGAGTGAGTGAGTGCTTATGTGGTTGTGGGCGGTGGGTGGTTGTGTTTGTGCGTGAGGGTATTTGCTGCGAGTTAAGTAATTTTGCAATTAAAGTGGAGGCCGTCGATGGGGGCGGTTGGTCGGCCGGTCGGACAGGCAGACAGTCCGCCCCACAGTTGGATATTCAGCTGGGTGTTTAGTATCTGTTGCTCATTGTTGTTGTTTCTTATTTTTGGTTTTGCTATGTTGTTCTTCTTCATCTGCTCCATCTGCTTCTTCTGTGTTGTTTTGTTTGTTCATTGTTCGTCGGTTCTCATGTCACATTTTCCCCTCATTTGGCGAAACTTTGTTATAATGAATGCATGTTACTGTTGTTGTTTTTGCTTTTGCTTGTTTCTTTGTTATTGTTGTTGGTCCGTCTGTAGTATGTGCGTAAGTGTATGCATGGGTGAGGGCCGTGCCTATGCTTGTGTTGGTGAGACTTGCCTGTGCCCTTGTCGGTGTTTATGGGAACGCATTTGCGTTCTATCGCAAAGCAAATTTTCTCATTAGCAGCTTACAAGTTAATGGATCGCATTCAAAAGCAACGCAAAAATCGGCCGACTCCATGCTCAGGCAACCATCACGGGACGATGGAGAAGTGGGGGATGGTCCTGTTGTATGGGAGAGTTTTATGTTGAAGGCGTTAATTACGAATCGTCGGAAAACCATCCGTTACCTTTTGCTAACGAAGTTGCAGATGGAGGAATCTGAAGCGAGAGCGGTGCGAAAACAGCACGTCTTCATGCTTGCTTGACTTGATGACAAAATTAATTTTACGGGTTAAAAATAGTTTGGACTAGATTTGATTACATTAAATTGCAAAATAAGAAACATTTCAGAATAGAAACATCGTATATCAAGAATGATATTTGCAAAATATGTTCTTTTAATGTTTAATTTACAAGACCGTGCATTTTGTATTACTTTTAATATTTTTCAAAACGTCAAATGTTTTTGAATTTGAATCCCGATCGTCAAAACATTTAGCAAAATAGTTTCAATTCATAAACATTTTTTTATGTTATGGGCAACACATTGATTGAATGTGAAGAACTCAAAATATATGAAGCAATTAACATATGAAAAAACCGTATTTCTGTCATATTAAAACGTTAAAATTAAATACTATGGTCTAATGCCCTGAATGAAGAACAAGATAAAGGTGATGGTCCAAAAAATTACGATATTTCTTTAATTCGATGATATCGTATATTGTAAATACCAATTTTCTTAAGCGTGGTAACTCTACATTTTGCTTCAGAATTAATTTTTTTTGGAAAATTTTTTTTGTTCATAACTATTCATTAGTGACATTATTTTACAATGCCAGAATAATTAATGGTTTGGAATGAATTGGAAAATTAAAACAAATGCTTTTAGAGATTCTTTGACTAAATTATAGTAATACTAAACCAGCGGTCAAATTTGATTGAAATGAGTTTTTGTTAATGGCAATGCTGGTCAGAACAGTTGACAGCCGTAAAGAGGGGAATTCATAGCTTCTCTTTCACGTTTTTCGTGTTTCCTTCAGAGTTTCGCCGGCGAGTTCCGAAGTTCCAAGGGAAATCAACGTAGAAAATTTAGTACTTTCTGAAATCAGTTTATAAGAATTCACGAACAAAATGTCATTCATCGGACGAGCTCTCCTTAGAAATGTAAGTTTCCACAGAGGGAAGGGAAAAGAGTGATGCATTACAATTACGTAATGTCTACTTGTTTTTGCGTATTATTATTGGTTTATAATCATTTATAATATGTATAAAGTGCATTTTATCTGAACTGATGATTTCGTCCATTCGTCTCAATTTAATCTACAGATTCCAGTCCTGTGCAAGCAGGCAACAAAGCAACAGACATTCTCTAGTCGCTTCTTACACCAAAGTATGTTTCTATTTCTTATTTGTTATCTTTAAACATTATCTTTTAAACAATAATCCCTCCTTTCCTTCACACATCTGATTTACAGCTGCTCCTCTACTTGCATGTCGAGTTCAACACCCTGCTCCCGATTTTAAAGGTCTCGCCGTTGTCGGCAACGACTTTCAAGAAATTAAACTCTCCGACTACGCCGGTAAATACTTGGTTCTTTTCTTCTATCCTTTGGATTTGTAAGTATATAAGCCCATTTCTAACTATTTAATTTATGCTATTCGGGCTCTCGTCTCTCTTACAGCACTTTCGTCTGTCCAACGGAGATCATTGCATTTAGTGATCGGATCAAGGAGTTCCATGACATTAACGCTGAAGTAGTGGGTGTCTCGGTAGATTCGCATTTCAGTCATCTGGCCTGGTTGAGTGTGGATCGGAAGAATGGTGGTCTCGGAGGTCTCAAGTATCCTCTTCTCTCCGATTTGACCAAAAAAATTTCCGAAGACTATGGAGTTCTGCTAGAGAACGAGGGTATTTCGTTACGCGGCACCTTTATCATCGATCCTACTGGTGTTCTGCGTCAGTACTCAATCAACGATCTGCCAGTAGGTCGCTCCGTTGACGAGGTGTTGCGTTTGATAAAGGCCTTCCAGTTCGTGGATAAGCACGGCGAGGTGTGTCCCGCCAATTGGAATCCAGAGACGAATCCCGACACAATTAAGCCTGACGTGCAGGATTCCAAGGAATACTTTAACAAACACGGTTAAACTGGACTGAACTGGTGCTAGTCCATGCATTTCTGGAATTCGCTTGATATTGTGAATTTAGTTTTTATGATGAATAAAGAATGAAAATACAATTTTCAAACAAATAAAAAGATAAAACTTTGGTGTTTGGTCTACTTTGTCATACTATATCGCATTTATTTTCTTTATATTATTAAATGTCTAAATAGAACAGGATAAAACAAATTGTATTTTGTTATGTTAAATGACATGATAACGAAACTAGTGATTAGATACAGAAGCAGTTTCGTAAATAGGCTGGATTATCATAATTGGTTTTTGTAGGCTTCAGAAAAATGTAACAATATTCTAAACACATGTAATTTGAAGTAATAAATTGACATTTCAATTCAAAAGTTCATCGCTCGGTCTATTCCATATGTTGCCCTCACTGCGATGGGGGCGGAGGTGGTGGTGGCTGAACTAAGCTTGGTATACCAGGCGGTGGAGGAGCGCATGGAGGTGGCGGAGGAGCAGAACCCGGAGGAGGAGGTGGCATATATCCACCAGCGCCGTTACCCCAGCCACCATAACCATGTGAGCTCATCATGCTGGACGAATTAGTAGCAGACCACGGAGGCAACGCTGAGTTAGTTGTTCCTGGTGGTGGAGGAATCAATGGAGGCAGGGGTCCAGTTCCCGGGGGTTGTAGACTTGAGCTCGTACCAGGAGGAGGTGGTGGTGGTAATCCTGTACCTGGAATCGGAGGATTCATAGTCGAGTCTCCACCAGGTGGCGGTGGCTGTGCTGCTGGCATCCACGGCATCAGTGGAGGCGGCGGAGGCTGAGCACTAGGAGGCATTAAAGGCGGTATTGGCATACTAGTCCCTGTAGCAACAGCCCAAGCATTGGGCGGTATCGGAGGTGGTGGTGCCACTGCGTGTAACGATGCCTGTTGTGACTGATGGTTGGAAGGAGCTGCTTGAATGGCCTGCATCGGCTGATTCGGTTTCTTGTCGAACAAACTGTAGCCTCGATTGAGATGAGCTTGAGCTAATGGGTCAACTGTAGACTTTTGCGCGGAGGCAGGTGGTGGACCTTCGCCCAACTCTGCCATTAAACTCATATATTCTTCATCAATCTTAGCTTGAGAGTCTTCTGTTGCCTCGCCAGATGCACCGGGACGCTTGCTGCGACAATCCTTCGAAATGTGACCAGCACCACCGCAAGAGGTGCACACAATGCTGTTGGTCACATTTGGCTTATCCGGGCACAACCAACTCTTGTGCTCCGATGAGCCGCAATTGGTGCAGCGTTGACAGTCCGTTTCGCGTAAGGTGCCGTTAAGTTGCGCCAACTCGCGTAATTGCATACGACGCAAATCATTGTGACCTTCTGGGACTTCAATACCTTGCCTTATGACATCTTTTATTTTGTCAACAGCCTTCTTTACAGCTTCCGGATTAGCAGCTGTAATGAAAGCATGAAGTGGTTCATCTTCACCCGGAAGTGGTTGCCCATCCTTGCGTCCTACTTTGCCTTCCTTGACAGATCCTTTACCACGTATAATAATCTTAGCACCAGTCTCCTTCTCCATTGCCTTCAAAGTGTTGCCACGTGGTCCAATTAGCAGACCGACAAAATTTATGTCCGGATGTTGCTCCTGAGGTATAAGCACTTTGTCGCTAACACGTGTCACTGGCGGTCTGTCGAAAAAGCAAGTTCAATAAAAAATCAACGAAACTATTTTAATGACTCACTTATAATCAGCCGGCGGTTTAAACTCTGGATTCACGGTCTGCATTTTTTGAATCAATTGGTGACGCTGTTCTTCGAGTCGTTTCCGGAAACGGAACTCTCGCGTATTCAAGCGTTTGCCATCAGAACTATAAATTGGCTCCGGAGATGGAGATCTGTGAACGAAACAATAAAACAACAAATTATAATTACAATTTTCTAAATACAGTAAAAATATATAACTTGATCTAAATTACTTAAATAATATTGAATACAAATAACTATTGAAGATTAAAACAAATATTCCTAAATGCAACCTGAAAATTTAACTTTTTGATTAGCTAATTAGTTAAATTAATGGTCTGCTATGGAAAGAAAGAGAAATACGATTAATAATAGTTATCAAATTGCATATTTTACACCAGTTGCAACCGATCTCAAGCTCATTTAGTGACTTTCATAAAACATTAGTCGGTCGATCAAATTTTTGGCTTCCAATGAGACTGTTATGGGGAAAAAGAAATGCTTCCAATATTAATAATTTCTTAACGGATTGAGCTATGGCATTATTTAATGCTTACGTGCGTATTTCGATTCCCAAACTGAATATTCGTTTCAACACCTATTTTAATTGAGGAATAAATGGTAATTAGTTGCACTTGTAATTCCAAATAGAATCCAAATGCAGTTACCTAATGAAGTTCCCACAGAAACGATTAACAACATTTACCCAAACCTCCTAAGTTTCTGGTTACAGTTTACCGATGTGAATTCTTGAGAAGTATTTACATTTCTGGGTCTCGGTTAAGTTATTGTTCTGAATAGAAATGACTGAATAGAAATGACTAACATTTGATTTGGAAAACGCAATTGCCATTCATCTAAAACTATGTGAATTCTAACAAATATGTTCCTAATGGATTTTTTAAATAACTATTATATTTAAATATTAGCAAATACACTGTGATGCTTCGAACGTGCAAAGCATCACTGAAACCTGTATATCCTCGATTCTCATCACACAAGAATGTTGACACTCAATACAGTGGGTACTGCTTTGCTGCAGATACAACAAGAATACAAGGGTGATAGCGGAGGGATCGCTCAAAAATTGTTCAAACCTTTCTTCGGGATTCTGCGGGATGCCAAGGTCACCGGTACGTAATTTGCGACTGATCTCTTCGATTTGTAGTTGAACTGCAATTAAAACAAGATTAAGAAAAGAAGAAAGAGAAAAATCGAGGCAATCCTCAATATTAGTACAATTTATGTGACATTATGTAGTTGTATAAGAAGAAAATATATAACAATATTTTGACAGATATGTTTTAAAATGCTGCAAATGAAAGTGTCGATTAAGAACAAATGAACAGCGGAGACGGAAGTCGAGTGGAAGGATTTCTATATAGAATTCTAAAATTTTTTGTAAGTAAATCATCTATGTTCAATTAATTAACAACGATGCGTTCGGGAAGTTTTGCAAATACTTACAGTTGGCTTTTGTGAAGGAAATTAACGATTAAAAATTATTTAGAATTAATAATTAAAAGTAAATAAAATCTTTTGATATGTCCCGAAATTTTCTAAAAATATAAAACCTGGTTTATTTTTCTTTTCAATTTGATGCGTGCTTTTGATAAAAGCAAGCGATTTACTGCGGATCCTAAACCTCAAACCAATTTTAACCAACTGACTAGAAATCAAACTTGTTAGATTAATATTTGTAAAACTTTGAAAAAGTATTAAAATAAAGGGTAATTTTTAAATTATTTTGATTAGATTTTATCTTCGCATCTAGCGAACGTCATCCTTTACACGACGGCTCGTCGGTTTCCTTTAAAGAAAACGAATTAGTTAAAAATTGTTGTTTACAAAATTTGTTTTACTTAAAATTTTGCTTGCTTTAGATGGCAGCCTGGCCTGGTTCGAGGTAATTCTGTGGACGTTTGAAATGCAATGTAAGCATTTCATTTGATCTAGTTGCTGTACGTGACTTTAGTTTTAATATTTGAGTTTAACTTACAACTAAATTGAATATACCTAACTATAATATAACGTGCAAATCTTAACTATAGAAGTGTCTCTAGGATACTATACTGTACCTAAATAAGCTTCTTGTTGACTCGGATCTAATGTTGAGGGCAAAATAGTTGGCATTCCGGGAATAAACGTTTTATCATTTTCGTTCCCACCCCAACGAGACTTTCTTTTACGTTTTTTTTCTGTGCCATCCTCTGAAAATAAAAATATATATGTAATATGGCATAGACCAAATAAGTTCATAATGTACATACGCGAATTCTCCGACGGTCCATTGCTGAAGGAGTCGTTACTATTATTACAATTGAATAAGTTTGCAAAATTCTTAGCAGAATTCGTACTATTCATTAGCTCTTGAATCGTTTGTGTTAAATCAAATCTATTGTCGCGTGACTCCTCACGAATTGGTTCCAGCTTGGAGTCTCTGTCTGTTCGATCTCTCTCTTGGTCCATTGTAGAACTGCGTCCTCTACCGCGGTCGCGGTCACGATCCCGATCTCGACTGCTACGATCACGGTCCCGACTACTACGATCACGATCACGACTATTACGATTACGATCCCTTCGTTTGCGTTCATGACTTCGACTTCTAGACCGATCTCGACCTCTTTCACGCCGCGAACGACTGCCTGATCGACGTCTCCTGCGACTTTCGTAGTCGTCGTGTGTACGAGAACGACTACGATGAGAACGAGATTCACGATCACGATCACGTTCTCGACTTTCACGATGCCGATCGCGATCCCGATCACGATCACGATCTCTATCTTTTTTATCGCGCTCCTCACGTTCTCTCTTTCGCCGATCACGATCCCCATCACGGTCTCGAGGATCGTGATAACGATCCTTTTCCTTCTCACGAGATCGCTCCCTGTGTAATAGATGCCATGATAGAACCAGAAAACGTAAGAGTATTTTATAACCTCACCTCTTCTTTCTATCTTTTTCTTTATCACGGTCTCGCTCTTTCTCCTTTTCCTTTCCTTGATCACGAGATCTGGAACGGGAACGCTCGTCCTTGCCGTTGTTGTAAGACGGCTGCATTCTGTGCTCATGGTCTCCTCCTGAACCATTTTCAACTTTTGGCGTCGTAGGGGGCTGCATTTCATCACAGCGTTCCCTGGACGCCCTAAATGGAGGCGTTTCACTCATTTTATTTAAACTAATATACACAATTTTTTTGCAATTTGAGTGCAAAGATTTGTAAAAATATTATACAATTAAAGTTATTGTAAAATTTTCGGCTTGTACTTAAGCAGCGCACGTCTGAAAAATTTCTTCGAAAAAGAAAAATGGCGACGACACAATTTTTTCACAATGGAATTGACGTTTGATCAGGGTTGTATTATGAAATAAAATGTATATAGTGAATTAAAAAGTAGTGATATGATAAAAATGTATCCATTTTTATTATTTTTTATATACTGTTTATTATTATTAAAATAAAGAAACTCTTGTTCTTTTTACGTGATCATTTGTATATTCAGTTTCCATTTTATTTTTAAGTTTTATTAAAATTATTAGTGAAAAAAATAATTATGGATGACTTTGTAGAAAGGGAGTTACTAGTTTATACTAGTTAGTGAAAAAAGTTTGTGAAAAAAAATTATGGGTGACTTTGTAGAAAGGGAGTTACTGGTTTATACTAGTAATGTTTCAGTAAAAGTACATTTTTAAGGGATTTAAAAATTAATAGAATTATTTTGTTTCTAATTGGCGATGTGCTTTTTGTTGTCGTAACTATCCTTAAACGTAAAGATAATTGTTTGGCGCTGAATAGAACTCTCGTAATGAAATTGTCAAACTGCACGAATTTCTCCCACGTGCAAGTTTTTCGCCGATTTTGACAATTTGTTTTGTTTTCGTTGAAAATGCCAGAGCGTGAATTTCAAATCGGTATATAATTTTATTTATAAATAATAGAAATTTAAATAATCATGGCAAAGGCAAAGAAGTCTAAGAGAGTGAACTCCGATGCAGTATTTGCGAGAAAATCAGCTGGAACGGCAGCCTCAAACCCCTTCGCAAGAGCAGGTGCAACGGCCGCAAAGAAAATTAATCCGTTTGAGGTCCATGTGAACAAGGAGAAATTTCAAATACTTGGACGAACTTGTAAACATGACAAGGGTCTTCCCGGAGTCTCTCGTGCCAAAGCGGTTAAGAAACGTAAAGAAACTTTGGGCAAGGAGTTTCTGGAAAAAAACAAGTCAAATCAGTTTAAAGACAGACGTATCGGCCGAAACTTCAGTGGTCCTGAGCTGAACGAAGAACTCGTGAATGCTCGTTTTGTAGCTGAGAAAATGTCGCAGTTCAAGCAAAATAAGATGTCACGATTCGATCTGAATGACGACGAAATTCTTACTCATCGTGGTCAGACACTGGAGGAGATAGAGCAGTTTCACGATGATCGCTCAGATGACGGCGATAACGAAGATGAAGAACTAGATGGTTTGTAGTTTCCAATATTCCCTATAGTAATTATACTAAGAGCATTATTTACCAATTAACCAATTATTAGCCAATTTTACTGAGGCGGCTCATTTCGGAGGCGATGCCGCTCAGCAAATGGACCGAAAAGCTGCTATTGAAGAGATGATTGTGGAACAAAAACGACGCAAGGCAGAAATTGCAAAGGAGAAGGACGAAGTCATCAGTCTCACCGAAAAACTAGATTCGAGTTACAAAGATATACATAAATTGATGGGGAAAATGACTAAAAAGGAAATGAAAATGAAGCCGGAGCCAGATGATTATGATAAAATCATGCGTGAAATGATATTTGAGCCACGTGGGGCTGTAACGGATAAACTATTGTCAGAGGAAGAGCTTGCCAAGAAAGAAAAGGATCGCCTTGAGAAACTAGAACAAGAACGATTGGCCAGAATGCGTGCAGATGGAGAAGATGCAGAAAATGAACAAAAGCCAAAACATCGTTCGGCAGATGATTTGGACGATGGTTACTTTGCCAATGAGGAGGAACCTGAAGAGGGAACACTGGCATATAATTTAGATGGTGAGTAATTTGTAGTCCCTGATGATTATGAAGCTTATTGAAACAACCCTAGGTGAAATGGGCTTCAGAACAAATGAAGAGAGTGGGAATGAAAAGGAAGGAATTGGATCGGAAAGTGAAGAGGAAGACGATAGTGATAGTGCCGAAGACGATGGTGACGCCGAAGACGATGGTGACGCCGAAGAAGAGAGTGGTGACAATGAAGATGATGATAGCGGTGAGGAGGAATCGGATGGTGAGGATAATCTGAGCGATCTTAAAGTGTCCGACGAGTCCGAGTCTGACGAAGAAGAGGTGAAAGAAAAGCCTAAAGAAGTCATTGAAAATAAGAAAAAAATGAAAACTCATGCCACAAAATCCGTTGAACGTTCTGACTTACCTTTCACAATTGAAATGCCTGAAAGCTATGAAGAATTTATAAAATTTATGAGCAAGTATAATCCCGAAGATCAGGCTACGCTCGTAGAGCGTCTCATAAAGTGCAATCATCCCAAATTGGATGGCGTGAATAGAGAGAAGGTTGTTAAGCTGTTCACATTCCTGCTAAAATACATAGATGATCTGTTCAAGGATGCGTCCTGCGAGGATATATCATTGAACTTCCAAATTCTGGCTGAACTCAATCCTTTACTGTATGATCTAATGCATTTGAATCCGGAGAGAATGTCGGTCTTGCTTTTAGAGACAATCAAACAAAAATATGCAGAGTTTAGGAAAAATTCTAAAGTATATCCATCTTTGGAAACATTTATCCTATTGAAACTAGTTTCTAATTTCTTCACAACTTCCGACTTTCGTCATCCCGTAGTCACACCATGCTATATATTTGCTCAGCATATACTGTCGAAAGCACGAGTGCGCTCACGCCAAGACATCGGCATGGGTCTTTTCCTAGTTACAGTAATGTTAGAATACGCTCAACAGTCGAAACGATTCTTGCCCGCAGTTTGGAATTATTTGTTGGGTATAATTTTCATCGCCATACCAAAGAGGCCAGTTGAGGTGTGGAAAATCATCCAGCCCTTCCAGAGCACAGGACCACAAAGTAAATTGTTGGCCCTCGTCGAAGACAGTATCAAAGAGAACACGACAGAGGAACTATTGAAAAGCGAAGATCTGGTGACGATAACACTAACAAATGATTTCAGAGTCCGAGCACTAAACACCGCCCTCAAACTCATCACCGACGCAATCAAAGTCATCCACGAAAACACAGGCTCGAACTACTTGGCCACCCCCCTCCTAGATATGCTCGAGCGACTGCCACTGAATGCATATCCGGCATATGTTCAAAAGAACTATGCCTTGGCGAAAGATGCATTACAAGTGACAGCAACGAAGACGCTCTCGAAGTTGGTGCCGCCGGAGAAGAAGCCAAAGGCTCTGCGTCTGCTGGAGCCCCGCATCGAGACTGTCTACGATGACAAACGTCGCCCGAAAATGACGAAGGAGAAGGAAGAGAAGGCGAAATTGATTCACAAATTGAAACGCGAGACAAAGGGTGCGGTCCGTGAGATTCGCCGCGATACCGAGTTCGTGCAAAAGATGCGTCTGCAGCAACAAATACAGAGGTGAGTTAAATCACTTTGGAATTAAATAAATTGAACAACTCTATTGTTTTGTCCTTCTTTCCTCTTTTCCAGTGATATGGAGCGTAAAGAGAAGGTTAAACGCATCTATCAGGAGGCCTCCATGCAACAAGGCGAACTTAACGAACTGGCGAGAGCAAAGAAAAAGAAAAAGTTTTAATTTAATCTGTTTTAATAGGAATTTAGCTAGTTATTTCAATTTTATGAAAATGAAGTACATTGTAAATTTTGTATTAGAAAAATACAACAAAAAAATGTATTCACGAATTACATTCTTATAATTTTTGTCTATAGGTTTCAAAACCAAAGAAAATCTCGCATGCGATCAGCTTTCTCGCGCGCTACTTATTATTGCTCTGGTTCAAGTCTCGAGTTAATCGACGTATTTCATGTTCAGTTGGATTAAGTCTAAGATAAAATGGAGAAGGTTTGAAAAGCAAATAATAAATTACGGAAAGTTAGAAGTTTCGATTGTTTATTTGGAGATTACAAATATTACTGCTAAATGTACTTAAACTACTTGAGCATAAAAAACTACACTAGAAAAATCATTTCTTGGACATTTGGCGACACAGCAACGTGGCTGCTTCCACCGCACCGGCGACCGCAGCACGAAAACCTAGAAATTCAAAACACATACCGGAATTTTCCCTTTCGCAAGAACATTTGTTTCGATGCTCGCCTCACCTGCTTCCTCCAAATGCTTCAACCCCGCCGCTGTCGACCCGCCCGGACTCGTCACGTTGTCCTTCAATCGGCCCGGATGCTCTCCGCTGTCGCGCACGAGGTGTCCCGAGCCCAAGACCGTCTGCGACGCCAAACGGTAGGCGAGATCACGCGGCATCCCCATGCGGACGGCGCCGTCAGCCAGGGCCTCGATCATCACGAAGACGTAGGCGGGGCCGCTGCCGCTGAGGGCGGTGATCGGATCCAGCAGGTACTCGTCCACCTCCTCGCACGTCCCGACCGCCTGCAGCAGGCTCTGGGCGACGAGAGCGTCGGCAGCGGTGGCGCGTGTGCCGCGCACGTAGACCGAGCAGCCGGACTGCACCAGAGCGGGGGTGTTGGGCATCGCGCGGATCACGCGTGCCTCCGGGGAGAGGTTCTGTGGAGGAGGAGGGGACACTAAAACAAACGGCTCTGTGCGTAGTTGGTCCTAACTGACCTTTTCCAGTGTCTCCAAGGTCACGCCCATCGCCACCGACACGAAGAGTTTCCCGTCGCTTCTCGGCCTGATCTCCGAGAGAACCGTGGGAACCACTTGCGGCTTTACAGAGATGAAGACGACGTCCGACTTCCGCACAACCGGCTCGTTCTCCACAATGGTCTCCACCCCGAGTCTCTGAGGAGGCATCAAAATGAGAGCGAGATAGATAGTTAAAGAAAGAAATCCTACACTGAAGGACTCCAGGGACGCCGTGTCGGCTGGATGGACACTGGCAATGATCGCCTCCGATTTGGTAAGTCCTGAAGAAGTACAGATGTACAAAGGAGTTAATGACATTGCACGTAATAGAGAGAGAGAGAGAGAGAGAGAGAGAGAGAGAGAGAGAGAGAGAAAATTGTTACCGGCAGCGATGAAACCCTTCGCCATGGCCTGGGCAATGCGGCCGCCTCCGAGGAAACCGATTTTGCCGATCTTGTTCATGGCGAGATCGTCGAAAGCACACCAAGTGAAATATTGTACCACGATCGAAAGTAGATCCGCAGCGAAGCGAGAACCGCTGGTCTCGAAATCAAAACAAAAACTGACCCGAAGTCATGTAAAGCGTCTGATCGGTACTAGAAACTCTTTATAGGCCTCTGATAACGATTGAGTTGAGTGTGATTGACCATGTTGTTGTTCTTGCTTTGCTTGTTATTGTCCGTCGTTAATCAGACATTATATTACGACTATGGTCTGTGGGAATATTAGTTCTTATCAGTTCGCTATTTCTGTCGGTGTTTTTCGGTAGGCGGTGTGGGGAGATGAGTGAGAATCGAGGTGAGTTTAAGTGCAAGTCAACAAGTCGTTGTCAACAACCAATCTGCCATGGAGCGTCTATGGATTGAAAGTGCATCCACAGACGACTCTGCAGACGGTGGAGGAGCGATAAAAACTCGAGGCGTTGCCTCGTGCCCAGAGTCCAATCCAACGATGGCTAGAGATCAATTCGACTTGTGGACGTCAGAGTCTGCTCTCGATCGACCTCGGCTCCGGCATGAGGCGTCACCACGATGCTCGTCGACAATCTCTTATCGAACTTCTGCTACAGGGAAAGCCAGCTGTTTCCGGAGCCGCTCTTTCACTTCTTTTTCCTCTTCACCGAACACCCCTTGGATTTTGTCCATTGCTGGGATCGGTTTGAGGAAAAGTACAATTTCCACATGTTGCAAATTTGCATGTTCCTTGCACTTTCGTGAATTATGTACTCTCTCTCTTTTATGCATGAGGATTCGCAGCTCTGCGTTCTCCTTCTACCAGCCGTCGTATGTTGGCATCGCAGTTGGCATTTTCGGTAAAGTGGAAAATGCAAATTGCGCTTCCTCCTCGCGCATTTTCACCCCATTCTAGGTGGTGTGAGATAACAACAAGAAGAAAAAGAACAATAACAACAACGGCAACAACTTCAGTAACAATTGTTGGTTAAAAACTTGTTGCTGGCGTGGTTCCTGTTTTTGTCGGAGCCGGTCTCCTCGTTAACGACATTTAAAAGCGTTGCGGAGATAATGGAGAACAGAACACCAAGTGAAATGCAGAAAAACATAACGTATTAAAATATAATGGGAAAAATATGGGGGGAATAAATCAAGCTATTTGCGAGGGTTTGATCTGCATGCGAGCACGTTCCCAGCATCGAAATCACATTCCTCCAGGCCTTCGCTCAGCACTTCACGGGCATCGGGACGGCGCCGATACACACACGGGCACACGAATTGTCAGACTTTATTGCAATTTACTGACGCACTACGTGACAGATTAGGCTGACGTTTTGCGACGCGCTCGTCCCCTTCCATTCCCTTCAAACGACCGTTCTTCGTCCGTTCTTCTCTTTCTTGCTTTTGAGTTACTCACACGTCGCAACGCCCTGTTCCCTTCCTCTGCCTCCTCCGATGAACTCCGTACTCGTCAGAATTCAGAGTCTTCCTCTTCCACGACCTCGCCCACCGCTCTCCACAGCCCAACGCCACCCGCCGCCTGCCGCCCACCGGCGGCCAAAGCTTTCTTCTCGACTTCCTTTCACATCACCTTCCCCCCTCGTGTCCGTTCCACGTCGACTACGGGCGGAGACGTGTGCGATTTGCGCTGGGTTCAGGATTTCGCTGAGCTGGGCTGGGCCGGGCAGGACACGTTGGCACGTTTAATGAATCAAATTGAATTCCGTGCACTCCGTGGCCCAAACGCTGGGATCTGCAGAGTCGTCAACTGAAGAGAGACAAAGCATTCCGATGAATGGCGTTGGTTGACAAAAGACAGAGATGGAGGGAAATTAAGGAGAAAACAATACGAAGGAAATCCGTCGACAAATGTTGAGCGCGAATATATTGAATTAACTTTTCGAAATTTAATTTAAACGACCCGTTGACCCAGTCAGAGCGCGGTAACGGAAGGGTGTAATGTGATTAAATATATCAGATGATATGATGTGAATCTCATGAGCCGTTGATTGGGTTCCAAGTGCAACTTCCCAGTATGTTTTAATCTCTGGTACCTCATGGTTAACCGCAGAATGTCTCAGCTATTGCTTATACGCACGATCCCTAGCAAAGGCAAAGACATCCCATGTCATCCTATGATCCTTCTTATGGAAAACGAACAACCCGGAGTCTGGGAGAACTTCTGCGAATTCATATTGGAGCATATTTTTCCTCGCACGCTCCAACGACTCCATATGCACCGCATGGAGGAGTCAGGGTCGGATGGGAGGGGGCGTGGTTAACCGCGTCAACGTGAATAATGGATGAGAGGACAATATTTGAGCGAGCAACAGACTGCGAGAGAGCGATTGTGTGTGCGAGTGTGCACCAGCATCTGTGTAAGTGAAAGAGTGCAAGGAGTTAAGTGTAAGTGTGCAAGTATAAGGGAATGAGCATGAGTGTAAATGCGAACCGTGAACATTCGTACATACCAACATATGTATGTGTGTGTGGGCTGGTGGTGGCGTGAGCACATTTGTGTTCGACCCAAGTTCGCATGAAGGATGTGGAAAAATGTCGTTTTTTCTACATCTTCTTTGCGCCTGTTGTTGTCCTTGGATACAACTCCAAGTTGTTGTTGTAATTTTTATAGCACTTTTACTGCTAATAAAAGCTGCTACCGCATATTTACGACAGCTGTTTTTTTTTTCTCTCTCCAACACGGGATGCGCTCGACACAGTTGCGAAAGCACAAAAGAGGAGAAGTGAAATCGGCAACGAAAGACGAAAGAAGGACAACCACAACAAAAACACAAGACCTTGCATAAATCCTGGCGCAGCAGATGGAAAGCGGTGGTCAGCAGTTGTGCCAGAGCGAGAGACTAATATCTCCCCAACTCTTTCGCTTCTTCCGCACCGTTAGCCATTTGTAAAAATTCAACCTATGCAGCGTGGGGAAGAGAGAGAGAGAGAGAGGGACGAACAAGAGTGAAATGACAATTAATTTAAATGAATAGCTGGAAGAACTAGAGGAAAAAAAGGAAAAGAAAGACAGAAAGAAAATATTATTTCAGGAAATTCGTAACAAGTTCATATGCAAGGGAATAATTAAAGTAATAAAATATTCCTTCAGCTGGACGACCCACCTCCACGGACGTCGAGAAAGGGGGCATTGTATTGATTGAATTATGCGCATCTGAAGTAAAGCTCATTGGAGCTTCGTCCCACGAACCCGCACGCACACGCTCTCAAGCCACAGGTACACACCCATTCTTACTCCTTGCAATTTCAAACACTACTGCAATATCTACACCTATAACAACAACAGGCGGAACAATAAACCGAACGTTGACAACACCAGCAGCAGCTGGAACTTCTGGCAACAACTCGAAATGCAATAATGGCAACAACAACAACAGCGGAGATAATCTAAACAACAATTTGCAGCGACAAACAAATTCAAATAATAATTATAATCGAGTAAACACATGCATGAGTGTACAGCAATAACGACATACAAGAACAACAAAAACAACAACATCAATCAAAGCAGCAGAAGCAGCAGCAAGCGAACCAACAGCAACAATCAAAGCAGTAAAATCAACAATAACAACAAAGGCAAATCATCAGCTACACAGAAGATCCATCGATGTCTTCATTGGGTTCGAGTGCATGTGTATAGGCGCATACATGTGTGTGTGTGGTTGTATTCATGTTGAGAGCCATTGTTGTTGGTATTGGAATTGTGTTGTTGTTGTTGTTCTTGCTGCTGCTGCTGCTTCTGGTCTTGACGCTACATATATCTCGAGATATTCTCGTACAAAACCGAACTGCCAATATTTGTTCACCTCGACCAAGAGGCATCCCAAGAACAACAATTTCAAGAAATTCAAAATCCCAACCCAAGCGAACACGACTACAACAATAACCTCAATTACAATAATAATAACAATGATTACAACAACCTTAGTAGGACACCAAACCTCGTCCATGCTCCTGCAGCAGGTGTATTCGAAGCTTTTGCTCTCACTCCCTCCCCGCCTCACACACTTCCTGCCTTTGTAGCTGAAGGGTGATGACAATGTAAGGCCAAACTACTGAGCGACTGACCAATGAAGCGACCGACCGATACACGACAGGATAACGATGCAAGCCAAGGAATAATAGTAAAGGACGACCAAATTTCGCTTAATTATTGGTCAAGTATTTTTACTTATCTAACATTGTCCGAGGTAAACCTTAACTAAGTTTGTTTTTTATTAGGGAAGTCGTATTCTTTTGTAAAATACCTAGATATTTTTGCTTGAGTGGCGTTTAAATTGATAATAAATAAGATAAAAAGCCTGTCTGAGGTTTGGAGACAAATGAACAGACCAGGATATGAGTAAACAAGACGGAATGCTGTCAGAGGAACTGAACAGCAATTAGTAATTTCAAAATACGAAAAATTAATTCGAAATTCATTCGGTTTTGTGGTATTCCCGCAGTGGAATATCAGGAAGGACATACATATCCACAGTACATCCTAAATCGTGTACCCTTATATCTTTTCTCATTTACTTCTACTCCCGGTCCGTCGTATCTTTCTCTCAGTGTGCTTGGACTTCGTCCGTTCGATTGTCAAAAGCCGTTGGTTTCAATTAAATTTCCATTATTATGACATGAATGCTTGTGGTCGGATTCTGATTAAATTCTGTTCAATTATTCGTAGCTAGAACCCATTGGAGCGAAGCATCGACAGGCCTGAAAGTCATTCGAAGTATTTGAACGGAATATTTAAAAATGATGTCAACATTTAGACTTCTCCTTCGATGATTGGAATATTTCAGAGAGGTATTTCAGATTCAAAATGTCTTCGATGAATTCTGGGGGGAGCTATTTCCTCTTTAGTCAATTCTCGAACTTTCTTCGTCGCAGAAGCAAACCAGTCATGACAAGAACAACTTCCAGCGATGCAACGACAAGTGGATTCATTTCTAACAACAACGGGCACCAACGACCTCGTTCAAGTCCCTTCCGTAGGTTCAACAGACGAAGTACAACATTTTATATATCACTCAAAGTGATGGCAGAAGTTAGGGGCTCTGAAGAGTGAGAAGGAACGAGGAAGTGGTGAGAAGGGTCAAACCAGAGGGATGCCGGGGTTGCGATGAACCAACCGATGGCAGCAGTCGCTGCAATGAAAATCGTAAATCTATAGTTTGTTCTCCCGGCTTCAAATCTAATCAATGAATGAAACTTTGGCTTTAGTTGGAGATGAGCAGCCACCAAGTTCTTCTAGTCAAGAGGAAGAGAGAGAGAGAGAGAGAGAGAGAGGGTAACGAATCGAGTCGAAGAAAACAGTCATGGCTTAGAAAGCAATTGCAACATCCACAACAGCAGAAATGACACAATAACAACGACACCAGCAAGTAGAAGCAGCAGAAGTACCGACAAAATAAGAAGTAACAGCAAACAGAGAGAAAGTAAATTATATTGAAAGTTAGATGACGGAGAGGCAGGAGTCAATATGACTTTTAGCAGGATTTTCCTTCTACAACGCAGTCATGCACGAAAATAGAAAGGGAGTTAGTGAGTGGGATAGAGAGGAAAATAAAACTAGGAATATTAAAAAATAATCTGCCACTGTGAGAAGAAAGGGAGGTGGATGGAAGTTGGGAAACTTGTGTAAGTTCAGGGTGCTCGAGTCATCTAGGTTCGTGGAGAGCGACATCATCACTTTATACAGCACCTCTACCGAGTCAGTGAGTTCAAAAATTGACTGGATCGAAGGCAAACAATCACAATAACAACATAACACAATAACGACGACAACAAGCGGATTAAAAATTATCAATCAACCACAGCGACTGATGGCTGTCCAGGAAAACATATACGGAGTGAGCGAGAGAGACGAATCGAATTTTGACAGTCTAGCATTCAGTCGATTGACATTTCCGAAGTATTAAACATGTGAAAAATTCGGAATTTTCCCTCTAGATGGAATTTTGCATAATTTTCCATCATAGTACTTGTGCTTCAGCTGGACCTGGCAAGATGGACGAATTCCGAGGGACGAGGACGGAGATAGACGGACAAGCAGGAAGAGGGCGAAAAAGGATAGCTTGATGTGATGTGGCTTTTTTTGCTCTTTGGATTTCGTGACGTCCGTCTGTCCGTCCAGGACAGCAGAGCTCCTTCGATGTGCTATCGATGTCTGACCCCACGTGCCCGCTCCTGCCTCCCGGCGACATGTGCGTCCGCCCGCTAAGGACCATATGTCATCACCGCCATCTCCCGTATGAGTCCTTCGGGACTGGCGTCCTTTCTGCTAGTTGTCCCCTCAGCACCCCATCGATGTGCTGGTTCTGGTTCCAATCACATCAGCGTAAATTGAAGTATTTTTACGATTTTCCCTACTTCCTGCCCAGAGGAGTTGGCAGCGCTCGGATTTGCGTCCATTCACTGACGCTTCCGTTAAGTTGTGCTTGTCTGCTCCACCTTCCCCCTCTTTATCATCCTATTCAGTTCGTTCTTTGACTTGTTTTATCTTCCCCATCCTTCCTCAGTCCCGCCCTGCGCAGCCGATTGCCATTGGCAGCGTCCGCAGGTGCTCGTGTTCTGTGCGCCTTTCGACCCTACTTCCGGCTTCTTCGCTGGCTCTACAGGGGTTGGGTTGTGTTCGCTTTCTTCCTTTTCGCCAAAATTCATTTGCTTTAAGATGTTGTTTGCCTTTTTCGTCTCGTTAAATGAGATTTTACTCTTTTTCTTCTGATGTGCTTTGTTGTCGTTGTAGTTGCCGTCGGCTTCTGCGAAGGACTAGACGTAGTGACCGGAAGCGGATATTCATTTCGTTGAATTTCTCCAACTTCCAAAGATCTAATTTTTTCACCCATATCCTTTTTCTCTTCTTTCTTTGTCAATATTTTCAATAGCCATTTCTATTTTTATTGGTTTCATTCGCAGAAATGATTTTTGGCTCCTCTTTCTTGAACTTACCAGAGTTGTCCTGTTATTGTACATTTTCTCTTCTATTAATATTGTTGTTGCCTTATTATTGTTATTGCTGCTTTATTATAATGGCTGTCATTGTTGCTGTGCTGTGGATAACAAACAAGCCAATAAATATCGATCACTGTGTTCGTCAGCAAAATCCCCGGCGTGCCGATCCAGGGCGATGTTTCTTCTTCCGGTTTGTTTTTCCATTGTTCCATCTGTCTCTCTCCATCTCCGTCCTTCCCCCTTCCCCCTTCCCTTTGTGCGTCTACGTCCCACGAGTTTCGAAGTCAATCGGGTAAATCATGATCAACTTTTCGCATAACTTTTCCGAAAGATTTACTCAATTAATTAAACTGATGAGTTCTTTTTGCCTTTTTGAAAGCACCTCCATTTCGAAGTAAGTCACTCCAACCCATCACGTCCGACCGAGCGAGGACTTCACCGATCATTGTTCGGAAAAGTAATTTCAAATTAACTTCGGTAACATCGATTTGCCAGGAATTGAAGCGGGAACGGGACGTAGCCAACGGATATAAAACTTGACCAACGGCGACTGCCAATGGGTTATTAGTAATGAATTGCGTCACCTCGCCGGAGCACATCATTGGGAAAAGTTTTGGATTATTATGAGTTCTCGTTAAGTATGATCCGCATAGTTTTCATTGCTTTGAGGGAAAATAGGAGTTTTCATTTTAGTTCGAATGATTATTGAAATGGTTATTCGGTTCGTCTAGAGACTTATTACATTAATCCTTTCCCAGATCTTTATCTCAGATTTTTAATTTTGAGCTCAGAACAGTTTTGATTCACAGAAGCTATTACGTTAGAAAGAAAGAGAATGAACAGATAAGATGTGATAAAACACAGAGTATACCATTTACGATCGACCCCCTCAATCAACAGGAACACAGGAAACAAATCCAATATTTATTCGATATGGTCCAGCGGAATGACGATAATGCCGATGGAGGGGAATGAATAATGTCGATGATGATGAGTTATTTGGAAATGTGGAGTGTGAGAATGTTATTGAGTATAACGATGATGTGAAAAGGAGCGTAGTTCGATAGTTGATGATGATTGGGATGACAGTAAAGAAGATGACACTGATGATTATATAAAAATAATTTGGAGCTAAGGAGAATATGCGACTTGTTGTATAATGACTTGATATAAAATATAGACTATAACCCAATAATAAAACCTATATATGTATTCATTTTGTCATTTCTAAATTCTACAATTCCCTTGAATTTACATTAATGTCCCTAGACCGACATCGTAGAATTTATTGCTCTCTAGCTCAGTCTCCTCATTGTAGTCACACACTGCATGCTGAAGTTGATTCTGTATCTCCGGTGGTGAGTATTGTATGTATAATAGCGATTACCTAATTTTTTAAATATATTTATATGCGAGTGTCACCAGCGATTGGAACGGGAAGAGGATAACTGGAAATTGGAGGGTAAAGCGAAGTCAAAAGGGATGACTCTCGAATAATGGCATTGATTAGAGAGATCATGATCGCATCAGACAACGTCCTTATGTTATAATATTTCCTCATATACTCTATTGTACAGATTCAGTTCTTTGAAAAAAATCAAGTAAATTGAAAATTGTAAAAAAACAAAAACACAAAATTTTGAATTCGAAAATTAATAATCATAATAAAATGTATTTAAAACTAATTATATCAATATAAACATTGTTAAACCGCCAGGAATAAGTAAGTAAGTAAGTTACAGGATAAATAGTCTACTTTATTCAGTTCCGAATATCGATTATCAACCGCCTCCATGCTCATCTACGTCGTAATTGTAGAACCCTAACGGGATCAGCTTTTATCGTTTCTCTCCCTCGTTCATTCCGATGCAAATTTGTTACATCTGACATGTCGTAAATTCGCTTTGACTTCCGTGTCTCGTTGTCAGCACCGATTCTCCATCACTCTTTCCTCGCTCTCTCTCTCCCTCTATCCCTCGCACATTATCCTTTCCACAGACCTCGTCGACTGCATTTTCGCAATTGCCAGTTTGGCCTTTTGTCAGTTTGTGCTTCTGCTTCCATCGAGTGGCCTAATCCCAGCATCCTTTCACTTATCCACTTCCCCCCCAACATGGTCAGGACGCCATCGTCCATGTACTACAGTGGGCGGCGCCTCTCTTTGCCTATTGTCGTTTCCGCAAATGTCGTTGGCGGCTAGAGTATTGCTGTATGGATGGTTGTTGTTGTTTCAGAATATGGCCGGCTCCCTGGATCCTATCCGTCGAGGCCTTAATTGTAAATGATTGACTTCACTCCGAGTTCTTGCTGATAGCAGTTCGTCCACCAGGTACCTTGCTAGGTTCACGTTCAGAGTAGTTTGGTAGTTTCCTGGATATAAATGCAGAGTTTTGCAAATAGAAAATCTTGGAGGTATAAGTCGGAGTTGACAATTTTGTTAACGTACAGTTGTAGACTGTATTGACAATTTTGAGTGATGGTAAAAACTCCTCAATGGCCTCTTAAATGACTTTGAAATGGAACAATGGGATCGCTTGGGTTGGCCTAATGAGAGATATAAGAGATTTTCCTTTGAGGAGCCCAATCGTACCTGTTACTCCTTGTCAACACACCGCTTCTCCATATCTCAATTTCTCGGCTCAAATGGAACTCTCAGACTCAGAGTCCTTCTCTTTAATTTTATCTTCCTCCACTCGGACACCTGCCCGGTCGACAAGAGACACCTGAGCCAATCAATAATTCAGCTAGAAGCTCGTCATGTGAGAGCAAATAACATGAAATCCACTGTCAACATTATGCCAATCAGCATGGAACAGTCAGTAATTCGGAATGCAGGAGTAGGGGAGAGAGAGATGGGGCGGGTAAGACAAAGACAGAAAAGGTGTAGTCCAGACTTGCCCTATGTGAGCATCAGTTATCGAGTTCTGTAATTAAATTCTTGACTTCGTTAAAATATTTCAAAAAATATTTCGGTAAATTAAAGTTTAATTGCATTCGGTCCTATTTTCGATCAATTCGTCGGAAAAAACGTTCCCGAAAATTGGTCAGAATATACCTCTATCATTTAAGTTCCTTTTTAACTTAACAGGCAGCTCCAAAATCTCAAATTTTTGCTAGGAATCCTCCAATCTGCACGTCAACTGCGGATGGTTCGCCTTTCTCAACAATCTCTATATTTGCTATGAAAATTGTACACCGTTCTCGATTCCAAATGTGTGGAACCAGAGAGTAAATTGAATAGCCGAGAAATTCCCTTCGAAAAATTCTTGTTTTTACTGAGAAGCCATTCGCCGTTCACACTACAAACGGGATCCAACTCGGCACAACAATATCGGATTGTGTTTCTTGCGCTTTTTACTTGCTACATTTCACACTCGTTCATTATTTCACAGATCGGTCGTGTCTCCCTCTTCTGAATTAATTAAATTCGCAATTTGAGCCGTCGGTTCGGTGAGAACGTGGCATAAGCTTAGCAATTTGTCCTGAATTTTAATTAATGTAGACCTAAAGGTTAGTTCAAAAAAGGTTAAAAAAAGTATGAGTAAATAATATTTAAATTTGTTCAAATTTCAGTATAATAAAGTTAATTGCTTTTGATATAATTAATTTCTCTATCTATTTCAGAGTTCTCGAGGGTATTGTCTCAGACTTTTCCTGCTTCCAAAGAGGTTATATGAGTTCCATTCATTTATCGTCTTCTTTTATCTTCATTCATCGTTTCTGATATGAAGGGAAAAATAATTACAAATAACTGATCGAAAATTCAGTGGATAAAATAAATTAATTAGACACCATCCACGTTTTAATTTCAGAAACGCACATCAGCCCAGATTAGGCGCCAGGAAAAGTGTGCACTCACATTTAGATATATATAATTAGAGAGAAAGAGAGTGCTAAGGTGAGAGAGCAGGAATTCAGAATATCGTCGTTTTATGAGTTAATATAAAGAACATAGGAAAGAAGAAGATAATAGAGTAACATGACTGTATAAGTGCTAGTGCAAGTACAAGATAAACAACAAGAAACGTAGCAACAAAATAACAAAAACAACAATATCAGCAACAGTCCGAGCAGTGACCTGTTGCGTGGCTCAAGGCCATATGAATGTGGAAAAGTGATGAGACAGAGAGAGTAGTTAAGCAAAGAGGTAGATGAAAATGAAAGGTGCGATGGCATTTAGTCAATAGAGGAGGGAGTGGGCCGGGGAAGGCGGCAGTCATTAGTTGACGAACGAATGCACTAATGGAAGCAGGAGGAGAAAGTCAGTAGAGACAACAACTAAGGAAACAACAACTCCCATCACAACTGCACCAACACGAAAACAACAGACGTGAACCACTACGACAACCACATGGGCACGATGCAGCATGGCGCTAAGTTGTTGAAATGCAAATAAAAGACGGGGGGAATGAGACGTTTTGTTGTTTATCAGTGTCAAGCGGAAGCGACAGGGCGACTAGTTGTTGTAGTGCAGACATCACTCACACACAGACCTATCAACGCTGTATTTCACACTCATAGTCCGTGACCTACTAAATGGCTTTTGCTCCATGGGAGGATAAAGTTTTCAATTGAGTTTCCTTTTATTTCGTTTATCCTTTCGACTTTCTGCCTCATTCCCTGACTCCCCCCCCCCCCTCTCTTCCTCTTTCCGTATCTGTATCTTCCGGTGCTCGGCGTTTAGTTTAGGAAACAATGAAGAGGTCTTCATTTCGCGCGCGCGCCTCTACACAGCCGGGTGCTTGTGTGGGCAGATCCTATGGCAGGACGAAGTTTTAACATTATTCGCTGCTTAAAATTCCATTTATCTGGCACGTTCTTCCCTCCTTCTTTCTGACCCTATTCCTCTCCACTTGATTTCTATCGCACTCTCTGTCTCATTCTAAGTTTCTTAATCATTGTTTTATAACTTGTCGATTCGGATCTTCGATGTCCGGTATGAATACTTTGCTATGTTGGTGTTCAAAGGTCGACAGCAGCAATTCAAAGTCTCCACCTTTTTGTTACTCTTACGTGCTCTTGTTGTTGTACAATTGCATCATTAAGAATTATTGTAATAATCATTTCGTTTACTTAATTTCCAGTGCGGTCGGAGAATATCTTACAAAAATTAGAACTTAAAAATAGAATTGAAAAGTTTAATAATTTAAATTCTTGTTAATTTTCTGTCATCACGAAAATCGGCATTACCAAATAAAAAATATAAAAATAATACAAAACCTATGCGCCAATGCGAAAATGTAGATTTGCTTATATTTTAAGTTACTTGTGCATTCATTTGCATAACAATATCAATAATAGAGAATGACATTTACCAGTGTTATTTCAGCAAGAAAAACATATTCAAAATAACAATAGTACAAAAAATACAACAAAAAAAGAGAAATGTCATCATCATGACCAGAAGCAACAACAATCACAATAAAAAACAAAAACATGCAACTAAGTCCTCATTTCCTGAAGCCTCAATGCTATGCGACGTCGCCAACTTTTTGTGGCAATGAAATTGTTACTGTTGCTGTTTCTGTGGTTATTTTGTTGTTACAATCGAGTCGACGTTGTTACTGCTGTGGGTGTTGTTGTTGTTGTTGTTCTCACTCGCATAAATTGAAAGTTTTGGAGACGATGACAAGAATGGATTCTACCGAAATTTTCAATTTGGTAGACATTGTTGTTGTGGTTGTTGATATTGCTTTTTGTTGGATCGAGGATTATTTTCGTTCAATGCAGTTGTTGCTGCCGAGTGAAACAATGATAATATTTTTTGTAGTTGTTGTTGCTCCAGTCAAAATTGGCTTAAAAGTTTTCCATAATCAGCAACTAAGTCGAAAGAGCAGAGATAGAGAGAGTCCGAGGGTGATAGAGATAAAGATAGAGAATGGGCGGGAGACAGAAAGAGGAATGGAAGAAATAACAATGAGAGCCGCAAAGGTCCACCAACTGTTGTTGAACTTGATCTTAGACCAAAGTTCCTTCTTCCTCTGGGCGTTGTTTTGATGTTCTTCACGTTGTTGTCCTGGTTTGCTGTGATTTATTTTTGGGTTTTCGTTCTACTTTCGATCGTTCGTTTAGTTGGAAAAATATTTTGATGGATTTGGAGGACCCTGGAACGGATTTTCCTACGATTGCCCTTTATTTTCCTTTGTATCATGATGAAAAGGGTTTTTAGGGATAACAATTGTTTTTTGTCTATGTTGGATATGTTTTAAAAACAATTGAGTAATGCTTATTTCCATTCTTCTGTTGGCTATTTTAAAAGTTAAAATAAATTAAATTTAGGAAGTTCATGACGTCCCACACGTCTTTTGCCTCCTCCCCCCACCCGCTTAGCTTTTAAAATACTGACCCTGTTACCCTCTTTCTACTCTCTCTTTCTACACTCTCCTCCTCAGTGGAGTTTCCTCCTGGTCGTCTCATTTGTCGTTGTTGCAGCATTTTTTAACTAAGTTAAAAATCGGTTCCCATTGCTGAGCTTTTATATTTTCTTCTGTGTATGTGGGAATGAATTTCAAATGTGTTCAAGACAAGTGTGAGTGAGTGCATTACAAAATGGCTAAACGAACAATTTCACGCTCTCTCTTCCTCTTTCTCTGTCCCTTCTCGTTCATGTATATTTATGATCTTTCTCTCTGTTTTCACTTTGCACTACTTGCTGGAACTTAAAAGCTCTCGTATATCGTCAAGCAAACTCTCTCGCACCCATGCAAACACACTCAAGGAGGACGCATACACACACACTCACATATGGCATATATTCACACACCATCGCATAAACATCAGTTTGCGGCGCTCTCGAAGCTAATTTGAAAATTTATATCATGTTGTCGATAAAAACCGAGATTAAATTCTAAAAGCATTCGCCTGCGAACGAGACAGAGGATGAACTGATGGCGAAATACCAATGGAAGAAATAGCGTGTGAAGAAGAGGGGATGGCGATGACCTTAATTGGGGCGTTAGTTGTGTCATGAAGTTGACTTTTAATAGTCTGAGGGAAACTTTAAAGTCATAACGTTGAGTAAAATAGTAAAATCAATATTCTTTGAGAGCGGATTTTCGCCGTTCAGTGTTTCAGTTCAGTTCGCAGTCAATTTAAAGAATCAATTTTACCGCATGCTGTCCGATTTCCATCGTAATCCCGAATTGAGCTCACCGAAGTCCTTCAGCTCGGAAGAGCATCGATTTGAAGTCGACATGAAAAATTTCGCATGCAAATGAAGTCGATAGCTCGCGGGCTGGTGACGGGGCATGGCGGGACAAGACGGAGGAGGAGGAGCGGTGGCTGGACAAAAGGATTCATGGTCGAGCCAGGCAGACATACACAGAGAAATACACACACAGAGAGAGAGAGAGAGAGAGAGAGAGAGTAACAGACTGCATTGGGATGGACGGAGAGTGAGCGGAAAGAATGCGAGTGAAAAATTTAAACCGAGGATGGCAAATAAAGTGCGAACCTATTTGCATTTCATTCATCAGACGCGTCATCGATTTCACATTTTTTCCTCTTCGTGTAATCTTTTTTTTTGTGTTTTTGTTACCGAGTACTCAACTCAGCTCTGGCCAGGATGCAGACGGATTTTTGCGATATTTCAGGGCGAAAAAATCATTGACATGAAAAGCTGTTCGCGCGTCCGAGGGTTGGCGCTCGAACTGGCTGTTGTCGGTCCACTCGCAGTGGTTGTTAAAGCTGGAATTATCTCCATTTAAATATCGCACGGTGGCCATTGAAGCGTGGACGATTGTTCTCTCCTTGTCGGTATCGGTGTTATTGTTGGTGTTCTGTCATCATAATTGTAATTATTGTTCTCGCCCGTCGTATGGGATGGTTGATCTGATCTCGGACTGACGCCCGTGCGAATCTGGTCCATTGTTCTCTGAGCCCTGTACTCAGTGCGGCGGCATGAAATCGAACTCCGTCTGGTCGCAGCGCCATTGAAACATGTCGATTGTTTGTTGTGGGGCAACCGATGGACCCACCGTGAGTGGTTTCGCATTACTCTAGGGAAGAGGTTGCGTGTTGTCGGTACGAGAGTGTGGCCAACAGCTTCATTGCTCAATTGTTCATGGGATACCAAAGGTATTGATTTCACTGTGCTCGCACCAGCTGTTTCTCGCCATCGCCATACTCCATTCCACTCTGCTTCTACACGATGGCTGTGTCAAAGACTGATTCCCCCATGTCGACCTCCACGTTGCCCCATTTAAGCCGCATTCAATAGAGCCTTCGCCTGTCCCTTGCCTCTTCAGATAAAAGAGAGACCCCTCAGTAGGGTTCATCACTATTATTTCTCTCCCCCTCTCTAGTCAATCTCTATTTCCATCACCTGTACTGTACTGCACTGATCCGACTGATAGCTCAAACAGCAGGAGCAAAAACTCCCGAATCGGACGGGCGACTGGAAGCGATGGCGGCCCAACGAAAACACTCACCTTCAATTAAGAAGGACGCTGGCCAGCCCTTGACCTGATACCGAAAACCCCTCACGCGACCACTCACCCGCCCACTCACCTTCCCTTCATGGGGCCTTCGGTGTTCTCGAAGCGCCGCTCGTCCTGCTAGCTTTGTGCACTTGCAACAAAATAAAGTGGCAACAAATTTGAATGGGCTTCTTCTGTGTGGATGCCTGAGGGGAGGTGAGTGAGCGGAAGAGTGTGAAGAGGGAGGGAGGAGAGTGAAGAGGGACGAGAGGAAGTGGAATAAGAGGAGGAGGAGGCCAGAAGCTGTAGAAGGGTTGTCTGAAAGGAAGTCGAGCATTTGAGAACGGCTCAAAGAGAAGGCTACTTGTCGATCGACACCAGAAGAGACGAGCGGTTGAGAGAGGGCGAAGGGACGGAAAGAAGAACAGCAACAAAATTGGAATAGAAAGTTGGGATAAGGAAGTCGTCGGCACAAAGTGGAGAGAGATGAAAGGTAAGAAAAAATAGTTTGAAGTTGTTGGAAGCAAGGAGAATGTGTGGGAGGAGAAAAAGCTGGTGGAGGAAGAAACAGGGCGATGCGAATGGGGAGCAGATTATCGTCGAAGCAGACTGCAGAAGGTGTTAAGGATCAAGGCAGACGCACGGTAGAGGTGAACTCCTTATATTGCAGAAAAGAATAATAATAGTAAAATAAAATCATGGAAGAGGTATAAAGAGAAGAACATTTTCAAACAAAATGCACAATAATGCGGGGTTAAAAGAAAACTTTTATGAGAAAGAGTGGAAAGTTATAATTAATCCTGCAGTCCTGAGAAGCTTTAAGAAACCTTAAGCTAAGCATCCTCCATAGAAGACCAGTTCAGGCCTGCGAGGAGGGCGTTAGGTGGAGTTTTTCGTTCGCGGGAAACGGCGTAATTCACTTAACCTACAAAGCGTGGCTGGAGCTGTATCCGGCCTGCGCCCGGCCGTCGAGCTGCGCCGGGACGAAGGGGCCGACAAATTAAATTTACGTTAATTTGCATTTATCGCGCGTCCATCATCCCTCCCCGGCGACGTCTCGAGCTGGTGACATCGCGCACTCCTCCTCCGCCTTCTCTTTCTTGTTCTCCTCCTCTTCCTTCTGCATAGAGTGAGGTCGGATTTTTCACTGCTCGAGGCTCATCACGGCCTTGATCCTGAACCGCCTTGACTGAATCGACTTGGCCCGTCTTTGTTGTCTTCGCCCCGGACACTACTGGCTAGATTTCTGGCCCTAATCGTCCGTCAGCTCACCATGCCTTTTACTCTTCCCGTTTCTCGTCTTCGCCCCTCGCTGCGTTCGTTCTTCCTCCCTGCCTTCCCATCGACTCAATTTCATTTCAATTTTCGACGCGCTTAATTTTCCTATTTCCCGAAGCAGATTCGCGCACAAGGCCACTCTGCCTCTCCCTCCCCACCTGCCACCACCCCACCGCCTTCGCGCCTTTGACCTGGACTTTCGTCGCCCGGCTGCAGCGACAAACAACAGCAGGACGCGGGCGGGGGACGAAAAGTAATTCAATTCGCTTTATTTGCCTTTTCGTACTGCTTTAATTCCTCTCACAGCCCCACCCGTCGTCCTTGAGAGCGACGTGCTTCGTCCTGCAGATGAAATCGCGGCTACCGCCCCCGCCCCCAGCTCCGCCCACTGCCCGTCCCTGCCATAGCGTCTCTCTATTTCACGCGCATTTGACAGCGTTTTGAAGTGAGCCGAACTTTTCGCATTTATCGGGAAATGGAAAAACAAAAATATACCAATGTATATAGATATCAACGGCAGCAGCGAGCAAACAATATGGCGACCGGAAGTCTACTCGCTCACTTCGGTCACCGTTCGTTCGTTCGGGCCGACCGAGCCGGAAACGCAAAGTTGGTGAAAGTTTTTTCACGGCTGAGTTTCGTCCGCTTAACCACACCGCTCTATGGGTCCCTCCACTTATTGCCTCCGCCTCTATATTTCTCTCTCTCTCTTGTTTTTCTTCTCTCTCTTCGTCTTGCCGGGGCCCTCTTGTGGCGACCCGGCGAATCTGCTGAAGTGCGTTGCAGAGTTTTAGCCGCCGTCCGAGAAACTTTCGCATAATGGTCGAATCATCAACGCGCCATCATCGCCGTCCTCCTCCTCTTCTTCTCCCATGACTCTCTCTCCCCCCTCTCCCAACACTTCATTTGAGTTTCATTTTTTCGTAAATTCTTGTTTTTTTGTTAATTTTTTCGCTCATTGACTCCCTTGCTCTGCGGCCCTCCTGCGCCACTGCCGTTGAAATTCAAAGTCAGCAAAAGTTTGCTCACCAGTCACAGTTGGCCATCAACAGGGACAAGAGGCTGGGGCGGGTGAGCGAGCGAATAAAAACGGAATTAAAGTCGAATTTCGCGCATAAAATTTTAATTAAGTAATTGAATAACAAATTCATCAGCACCCAGCGGCGCTCATCGGCCGCGGATGGACCGGGGCGAGTCGACGAGCGTCGGGTCGGAGTGGAGTCGACGAGCAGTCCGTGGAGGGTCCTTCAAGGGCCCTTAATGCGGCTTTATTTGCTCATAATTTTTGATTAATATGCTGAGGGAAAGGAGACTCCGTCCAAATGCAATTGAGAGCTCCGGAGTGCGGTCTGATGAGGGAGGTCAGTTTTTTGAGTGATATTACAAGCTATGCAAGAGGATTATGTTACAATATAAATTATTCAGGAGTAAATGGAATTATGGTTGAAGAAAAATCAATAAAAAATAGTAAAAACGAAACAGTTTTCGGTTCATACATAATTTTGTATTCTTCAGTTGAAAAACGTACTTGCCCTCATTTTGCATCTTTTAATTTTTGAATAAATTTAAGAATAATTAATGTATTTTAAAAAGTTGTGAACGGTTTTGTCACTGCTGTTTAACTATTTAATTCTAGACAGAACCTCAAATGCATTGCAGCTGCTCCCAGTAGACGGGCCGCGACGGACGGGTCAGAAGGCGGCATAGAAGAGAAAGGAAAGAATAAATTAGGGATTGAAACAATAAAAAGCCTCCTTGAGCGTTGTCTGTCGCTCTTCCACTCGCCATTCTTATCCCGGTCGTTGGCGCTCCGCTCGCGTCGTCGGCAGCCGGCACTTAAAATCGTCATAATTGAATTCACTTTATTATGATAATTCACTTGACGACGTCCTTCATCCCTGCCATTTCCCTCTGATCCCTAAGGCACCTCCCCTCTCTCCTCCCTCCCCCAAATGCCCTTCACCCTCGTACACTTCGCACGCTTTGCGCCGCGTTTCGTCTTCGCCAGATTCATTGCAGCTCTTCGTCGTCCTCCTCACTCCGGGTGTCTTCGCGATCTTCTTGCGTCGCATTCGTCTGCCGTCCTTTTTTCTCTCTTTTTTCCGCTCTTTGCCAACACTTGGACCTGCTCAACGTCGCTCATCGCATTCAAAACCGTGAAGCAGCCACTTGAGTTCATCATCGGATCCCTCGCCCTCCGGCCTCCGGCCTCCGCCCTAGTCGAGTCCTTATCGGGTCTTCGTCTTTCTGGTCCTTGTCTCTGCTTTTTTTCAACTGCCACCTTCCCATTTATCTGCTTCTCATCCGGCCTCTCCGTCTCTGTCTCTGTCTCTTCCCGGCCATATTCGCCCTTGGAATCCTTTCTACTTCCCATTGTCCCATCCTCCGTCTCAGTCCGTTATTCCTTCTCCATCCCTCCGTCCCTCCATCCCTAACGTTCTGCATGAATGTCAACTGCTCGAAAAATCCAACAATAAAAACTACAACATTCTCTACAACAACAATACGCGCTTCAGAAAGGATGCCCAAAGCAAACGAATAGCAGATTGGAATCATTGAGAGCTCTCGTTAAGCGTATCTGCTCCTCTCTTTGCTCCTTCATCGTCCTCTGCGCCTTCTTCGTGTTCTCAAGCTTCTCTCCTCACCTTTGCCTTTGCCCTTGCCGCCCTCTCCGACTTTCGCGTCCACCACTGTGTCTTCATTCTTCATTCTTATTCAGTGTCAGTTGGCAACTCGGGTCTGGTTTTGATATCATTGTTGCTTTTTCCCCATTGTTGCTATTGTATCATTTTCTTTGTTGATTTTGCAGTATTGTACTCCGCTTATAATTAACAGTGTTTCATATTTTTTCGATTGTCTCGCTCTCAATTCACTCTGTTTTTCATCTACTCCTTTTTCATCCTTCCCGCCGTGATCTCCTTCCCAGTCGCCATCACGCTGAGTTGCACACAATCCCGAAACGATGGATATATATTGTTTTTATTTTTTTAATTTTTCTAATTTTTAACTGTTGTCTACTCCATCACTTCAACAGATTTTATTAAATTCTGTTCTGTTTAAATTAATACTCTGTTCTATTTGGTGTCTGTTTGTGTTTTACAACTACTTCTAAATTTCATTTCCTCTTTAGTGCCTCATCTATTTATTTAAATTTTCTCTTCTTTCTACTAGCATTGATACCGTTTTCCCCATAGAGTTTTGTATTTTTGCTTTCGCCCTTTTGTTACATCCTGGGACGACGTTCTTTTAACTCGAATTGATTCCAGTCCGAGCGAAGTGGAAGTCAAATAAAAATCCGACTGAAGTTACGGCGAAGAAAGAAAAGAACAACGCTGTGTATCAGATCGCTGTGTGTAGACTCGGTATTTTTATCGACATCAGCATTATTTTGCAGTACTATTTTCTCTTGTTTTTTATTTCACCATCTTTAGTTTTCCTACTTCTGTGCATTATAATTCTTCTATTAGCTTCTTTAAAAATTGCAAAGGTTTCACATCGCCTTGGAGGCAAGAAAGGCATTCGTCCTGCCATTGAGAAGCGACAAGAAGGGGAGCCTCAGAAGATGAAAAATCAAAGACGATAAAAATCTGTCCGACAAACGCAATAGTTGAGAAGGCTGCAGGGGAAGGAAAATGCTCCGAAGTTTCACTGAAAATGGTCTGGAATATCATTCGTATGATTTTCCTTACGCGAGTAAGAACCTGGCTGAGAGTTGTCGACCAATTCGACAAAGTTGTTCAAAGGTTTGCTGTAGCGTCAATAACTTATTTATTTCTTGTTTCATACGTCCTGGTAGCCCTTAAAGTACTGATTCACGAAAGTAGTCAGTGATTTTAATCTGTGTATATATAAGTATTCTGAAATTACTTTCATGCTTTCACTTACTTTCATACCCTCAGAATTGTTTCCTCTCGAGTGATGGAAATTAAGAGGCATTCAGAGGTTACTCAGCACGGCGGCGTCCGGCCATCGCGGTCATCACCTGAACGAGGACCGCGGTGGCGCCAGTTGAATGGTGGAATCGCATTAAGGATTCAATCGACGCTCGAGAGGATTATAATTAAAATCACTCATACGCCTCGACTTCGACGCCGACGACCTATATAATGCGTTATTGTTGGTGTGATTTAATGCAGCAGCCTTTCGAACTTTCGCGTTAAATACATTAACTCGCACACACACTCACAGACGGCTGCACGGGCAGATAGCACTCGGCTCCTCACACCCAGGCATCGAAGCGCTTAACGATGATATTGGCAACATTTGGTCGCGTTTTTTCGACGCTTCTTGGCATTTATTGCCTCGAATCAGGAGAGCAATCGCAGTCGCAGCGTCTGCCGCTAACTGTCGGATTGTGGGCAGGGTACTTGTTGTTGTGTCACACAGATACGGCTGATGTCCTTTTCCCCCACAATTATACGCAATAAAAGGCTGATGATGCGATCTCTGCACAGGGACACAAACGGAAATAAGTTAAGCCAATTGCAGTTATCGGCTTTTCCGATGTACAGACAGAGCGAGCGGCAGACGGATTTTATAATGGCGTTATTTATGGCTAAAAGTGAAACTGGTTGAAATGTCGACGTCGCTGTACAATAATTTATTATGCTTAAAATATTTTCGAAAATCATGAAATTTCGCAGACCACGCTTTAGTCAGGGTTCAATGTTCTGTATGCAATTGTTCTAATCGAGGCTTTTATTTTATATTTTTCCTCCCATCCTTCTTATATAATCATCTCTTTAAATTATTATGTTAAAAGCTTTTACGTTCCTTATTTGGGAGTTTTATAGTTTTTACGGCCAATTAATTAATGACTCTTCGAATAATTAACTTAATTGAATCAGATAAAAATTCAATTATAAGCGCCGTGAATCATTACACCCACACACGTGTCTTTCGCGTTTATGGACGGGAGTTTTTTTTTGTCGTTGTATTGGCGTCGTGCTAGGTTGAGGTCAACATATAAATATGCTGATGATACACAGTGATTAAATTGATTGCTTGAAATATGCAAATTAATGCCTATGGATGGATGATATTATTTTAGAATAATTAATTGAGATCGATCTTATTTTATAAATTGTACAATGAGCAGAACAAAGAGTATATGGGGAAGAATTAAACTGAATATTACGAACGATGATAAGGATTTGAGTGAAGCAAGGGCAAATAACTAATCGAAATGAATAATGGAAAGATAAATGAAAATAAAGTACTCTTGATCAGCTTGGCGGGACTTCTCTCGACTCAATCTACAAAGTGTCTCTATCGAGGTCATTTCATAATTCCTTGCACTAATCACGACCACGTTGGTGATTCTCCGGGTGTCATGATTCTGTCTTCCACCCACTGTCTTCTCCATAACCGTCATTGCCCCCGCCATAAGCTGCAACCACACAATTTATTCGCACTAAAAACACGCCGTCTCCGCAAATTACTGTTTCTCTCTCCCTCCCTACCTCCCTACCTCCCTCTCTCTCAGCTCCTGCCACTCTCGATCTGGGTCGTCTTGTTGGCGTGGAGAAGCCTTGGAACCGAAATTTTCACGCCAACGAGAGGACCACAAAAACAATTAACAAATTTCCAGCCAGCGAGGCGCAACAAGTGGCAGCCCGCGTGCGTGTTTGTGTGTGTGTGCTGGTGTTGGTGTGGGCCAGGGTGTGGGTGTGGCCATGGTGGTGAGACACTGGTAGATGGGGTAGCAGATGGAGGCGCGTGAGAGGGAGACAAAAACCTCTGCAGTGGAAGGATTTGCGTTGTTTTTGGTTTCATTGTTCCTGCCTCTGTGTTGCTATTGTTGTTGTTTTCCTCATTGTTTTTTGATGTTTTGTCCAAGTTGTTGTTGTGTCTCGGAATGTTTCTATCGCTATTCTAGTTGTTGCTTTCATTCTTGTTGTTATCGTTGCTTTTATTGCATAAAATAAAGCGCTGATTATGTTGTTGCCACATTATAAGCAGCTCAGCGTGCAACTGTTTCCATTGTTTTCCATATTGCTGCTGTTTTTGCTGTATTGTTGTTATTGTTGTTTTAATCGTTTTGTTGCTGGGGTTATTGTTGTTTCTTGCGGTATCGTTATTGTTGTTGCTGTGTTTTTGATGTTGACTTTGATGCCGTGGTATGCGGTGTTTCTGAAGCTGATGATGATGCCATAGTTAACGATACGTTTTTGTTTTTCTATGGCCTTGTTGTTGTTGTTGCTGCGGTTGCACGCATCTACTTTGGCCTTCTTTAAGCCCTTTTCGAGCCGAGCTTACGAGTGGAGCGGGGTGAGCGTGAGCAGAGCAGAGCGAAAATGGCTAATGAGAGTAGGTGAAGAGGCCAATGCGGGAACTGGCGGTCAGAGGAAAACTAATGGTAGAGAAGAGAAACAGAAAAAAATGTATTCAAAATGTCCACTACCGGTGGGACAATTTCCACATTAACTTTAGAATGCAAAATCTTCGTGGACTTCGAAGAAGCCTTCAGAATTTAATGACAAACAATATTTTAAACAAAAACGAAAGAACCAAAGGCACAGTAGCTGAAGGAAATGTTAGGGTTTAATATACTTTCAGGTTTAAGGTTTCGCCCTCCAGTCGTCTTCACGTCCAAAAGGACTACTGAAATCCAAGGTTCCTTTCCGGCGAAACCTCAGTGTAGCGCAAACTCTCTGTACTCTGAACTCTCTCATAAGCCTGTCGAAAATATGTTTCCTGCCTTCGATCTCAATGCTCTCCCATGCTCACACACACACACGCACAGAAGGCTCGGCGGACGCCGGTCCGACGGCGGAGGTTCGCTAATTTTAATTGTTAATAATAAGGCCGAATTTGCGAGTCGAGTGAGCCATTAATCGATGCTGCCGCGGCAACAACACCAACCCCACCACCGACACCGAGAAGGCCAGTGCAAGGCCGGCGAGTGATAAACAGCAGGAGCAGGAACAACAATAGTGAAGGAAAATCCCCAGCCAGCGAAACCCAACGCCACATCCGCCGACTCTCCGTCTGAGGTCGATTCCTCCCCGTCTCCGTCTCCATCCCCGTCTCCGTCCCGTCTCGTCCCCGTCGCACTGGGGATTCTCTTTATTACTTCGTTATTAACTTGGCCATTTAGCCCTGCCACCCTCATAACGACCACTCCCTTCCCCTCCTGGGTCCGGTGCTCCGGGTCCATGGTTTCGCCGTTTACGCAAAGCTTCTAAAATAAATTAGAAAATTATAATAATTTTGCGCTCTGCCTTGCGCTGACACCGCAACGTCCTGTCGGGTCTTCGCCTGCCTTCCCTGCTCCCGCGCGTCCCGCTGGGTTCTGATCCTTCGAGGCGTTCGCCGATATTTCGTGGCTTGCGGGAGGATCCTCGTCGTTGGTCCGGTCGATGCTGGGGTCGGGGGTTGTTTTTGTTGTTTATTAGCCGTCTTACTGGTTTATCTGGCCAATAAATTTCGATTATAATCCCAACGTCGGCTTCGTTCTTCCTCTCGCTCATTCACTCACACACATACATATGTATGTAGGCATCTCTCCACGCCAGTATCTCTCACTTTCTGACTCTCGCCCTCTCTCACTCTCACTCCTACTCGCCTGCTGGCTCATTCTCGATTCAAGTTGTTTATAAATTTTCGCGCGAACGGAATTTTTATGAGGGGATGAAGGAAATTTGCAAACAAGCGTTTTCGGGTGTTTCTTCTCATTCTCACATTCCAATGCATTCGTCTTCCTTCAGCCTCCCTCGCCTTTCTCTGCTGGTTGAGGTTGCGCTAAAAAACATTAACTGCTTTATGGTTTTTCTTATGGTATTTTCCACAATTTCTGCCTGTTCAGAACGACGGACAGGGAGAAGGAGATAATTGGATGACGAGATGATTTCAATCGCAGATTTCGGAGAGCAAATTTTTCGGTTTCCGCAGATGATCGTCCAAACAAGAGAACTTCACATAAACACACACAATTTCAGAATGCCCCGACTTTGATTGAGGCATCCGCTCGTCCCGGATGGATTCTGGGACGGCTACGACTCGACATTCTCTCTCTCTCTCTGTCTTATTTGCTCGGCCCTGGTTTTGTTGGCCTCACATCGTCGTAGTTCGCCGTTGGTCAGTTTCTGTCTGCTCACTCGGGTTGTCCACATTCCTGTCGGAGTCAATTTCATGCCATCTCGTTCAATTTCGGATGTCGTGAATTACAGCGATGGCTACAGTGACCAAATCCCATATAATGTCGGGGATCCTGCGAACTTTCTATGTGCTCCAGGATCTCCCCGGCACACCCACACACACACTAATAGTTTAGACCGCTCGTGGAAGAGATAGAGAGAGAGAGAGAGAGAGTGAGAGAGGAATCGTCTGACCGACCGCCGCCACACATGGACGCAAATTGAATTTATGCAAATGAGCATGTATTCTAAGCGGTTGCGTGTGTGCGTATGTGAACTTTGTGTGTAGTTGTGCGGTATCTTGCGGCAAAATGTGGGTCCCGGTGGATAAAATTGCGGGAATATATTTTACACACAGATGCAGGCGCAGATACAGATACAGATATAAACCAGGCACAGACACGTCCATCCAAATCCACCTACACACGCACGGTCTCACGCACCCACCCACACTCTCACACAGAGAGCCAGACAGGACGAGATCTCGCCATGCTATGAACGATAAACTGCTCGCTGTCGGAATGAAAATATCATTAGGCGTTAAGGATGAAATGTGAGTTACATGCGGAGGTCTGACAGTCGAGGCTGCGCCATTGTTGCTGCTAGAGGTTATTGATGTTGTTGTTGCTGTCGCGTATAGTAGTCATTGCAGCGCTTGTTGTTGTCGGCCAAATCGGAGAAGAGAGGAGAGGCCAGGGCGTGGGAGCCGAAGAGCGAAAAAGGCGGGAGGAACGAGTGGCGCGAGCGGGCGACTGAGAAGTGGGCGGCAGCGCGAGGGGGGGTGTCGGCTACGACGGTCCAAGCATCGCCTGTGTGCGATAGGTCAGGATCGGGCGAACGGCAATCATGTCCTTCGTCCGTATGTTTCGCGACTCGTGGCACTGTCGGCGAGCGCGGACCAGCGACGAAGAGACCGAGAGAAAGAGAGGAGCGTTTTAAGAGCGCACCACGGCGTCTGCGCAGAAGGAGAAAGCGATGAGAGTGTTGCGGGGAGAGCGAGAGCGTGAGCGAGAGAGACGGCGACGGAGAGGCCTCGAAGCACGTGGACTGCGACTTCCTCTTTATCTGCCAGCGTCCTTTCTTCGTTTTTTATCTGTTTTTCCCATCGCGGTTTTTGTTGCCTCACGAAGCATAGTTTTTGGCGCCAAACGTGAATGAAGTCGTCGTCTCTCTTTCCCTCCACCGAATATGTTGCTCTTTGTCTTCTCCTCGATGTTGTTATTGCTACTTTATGTATCTCTGTGTTTTCGGCTTTCATTAAAGAGCCCTTGTGGTTGCCCCCGTGCTGTCCACATTGATTATCGTTGCTTCTGCCCGTGTTGTTGTCGCCGTTGTGGTTGGTGTTTGTTTTAGCCATTTTTTGCTGTCGGCCGCCAGTTGCCGGTTGCTAGTTGCAATTGCAGTTTCGTCCACGGGTGGTCAATAATTTGTTTTGTCTTTTGTTAATTGTTGCTGCTTCCTTCGCTCCACAATTTTTATTGTGCAAGGCAATTTCGTTGCATTCAGTTGCTGTTGGCGTTCTTTGTTTGAGTTGTTGTTGTTTGCAATATCCTATTAGCGTTTGTCATCTACGTGCTATCCTTTTCTCTCACTTCTCCTGCCTATACGTTGTTGTCGATCCCTTTCATCTGATTGCTTATTATTTATTACATTTTCCTCTTTGTTGTTGTGGTTGGTGCCGACGCCCCAATTTATTTATTGTGGTAACTCGCCCATTGTTGTTGCATTTCCATTGATCCATTTGGATTTTCTATGAAGTCGTTACCATTTGAACGACTCGATTTTTAATTCTTTTTCTGATAAATGTAATAAAAATTGGTTTCAAAAAGTTCCCTGCGATTCGAAATAATTTCCAGTTGTTTAATTTTCAGTCAATTTCTATTGTTCAATTTGTCAAAGTCTATGAAATCACTAAAGATTTTAAGAAATGAATATTAATTTGAATTTAATCTACATTTGAAGATAATCAAGATCTTTTTAATAACATGTGCCTGCCTTTCTCCGTGTTTATCTGCGTAAAGCACCCTGTATTTAATCGCAACTGATAGTAAAACCGGAACCAAACATTCCGCGTGCGAGCAGAGAGAGAGGGAGGGCAGAGTAGCCGAACCTTTCTACTCGCACAGGAAGCACACACACACACACTGACCTACACACCTGCATACTTACGTGCACTCCATTCACAACCATTACCTTGGTCCTTGTTGTAGTCTGTTTTTGTCGAGGGGGGGAAAGAGAGAGAAAGAGGAAGGTATAAATAAAATACATCAACAACAAAGGGGCCGCAGACAGATACCCAAGAGAGAAAGTGCAAAGTGAAGAGAGAGAGAGAGAGAGAGAGAGAGAGAGAGAGAGAGCGACAGAGCAGCAGCAAAGAGAGGCACGAGTAGGTGTTGGGTGGCGGAGGGCGAAGAGAGGAGAAGGGTCAGCGCGAGAGAGAGAGAGTCGACTCGCTGGCTGCGCTGGCAACAGTTAAAGCCAGACGAACGCGTGTCTCCCGGCCAATGTCCGAGCCAGCGCGAGGGTGTGGCAGAGGCAGAGACGGGCGGGAGGAGGCGGAAGCATCGCCGGCGGAGGAACAAGAAGAAGGCGGCCGAGGAGGATGCCACAAACGGTGCGAGTGGCAATTTTGGATTCAGTTCGTGCCGGCTTTTCGAACTGTTAGGACGTGTTCGATCGGCGAGAAGAATCCTTCGCTTCAAGGACTCTCTGTCTCACTCTCTCCCCCTCACTCTGTCTGTCTCTGAACAGTCGGGTCGAAGGGCCTCCCAAGTGTCCGGCCGAGGGGTGTGCGAGTGTGCGTGTGTGGAGTGGGTCGACCCCAAGCGAACCGAACCGGATCGAGGGACCGACAGTTGCGTGGGCGCGAGTGTGTGCGTGTGCGGTGGTTTAGGACTCGACAGAGTTATCTGCGCCCGTGTGAGTGCGCGATAATAGTGCAGACACGTACGTAAGTCGGCCGCCTGGAACTATGCTCTCATACCCGGCTCCTGCGGACTCGTCCATGGTCGCTGGAGCGCGGGCGACGTGAGGCATTATCGTTGCCGTTGACCCTCAGGTCGGAGCGCACACCTGGTCGGCGTCGTCGTCGTCGTGTCGTCTCCGTGGATCGGGTTCGGATTCAGTGTCGTGTGCCGAAAGCATCACTTGTTTCCTGAGAAGTGCGCTGTAGACGGGTCGTGTCGTTGTGTGTGCGCGGGTGGGCCGGGAATTGAATAAAAGGGTCACCGCTTGCCGACTCGTTCGGCCTCACTGGAGGGCTACTTAAGGACAACGATAGCCGTATTTATAAACAGCAGCGGCAGCAACAACGACGGCTGTAAAAAATTCACGAACAATTCACAACAGCAAGGTTAGAGTTGTTCTGTGAGTCCTCCGAAGGAACACATGAAGCATGGTTCGAGGCATTCGAGGCAGACAAGCGGATTCACTCCATTTCCATTTCAAATGAAGGCAGCCCAAGCCGACCGCGCCGAAGGACCAGGACTTGGCGTCGCGACGAGGTGGAGGGGACGCAAGGAAGGAGGATTTTAGGCGCAAAGCAGGGCGAGCGAGAGCGAAAGCGGTCAGTCGGAACGGCTGAAGGCAACGTGCAGGGTCCGACGTGAGGCGCGAGGTGGAATTTTTAACAGACTTCCGCGCGGAAATTTATTGAGCGAAAACGCGAAGCACAGACTAAGGGCGAAGGACGAGAAGAGGGGAAACTGGGAGTAGAAATTCGAACGGAGTGAAAAGTACAAAGTGAAGTGAAGCACAATTGAGAAAAGAGTAAAACAAACCTGTTCAAATTTAAAAAAAAGGTGATGATTGTGGATTGTGAGAATGAGAAAAGGATTGAAAGCCTAGGAATTTAATAAAAACATGGATAACAAACGTTGAACGCCGGAAGAGTTGTGTGTGAAAAATGTAACGAGGCCGATACAGCAAGAACGAAAGCGAGGGACGCGGTAAAGCGGAGCTGGAAGTGAGAAGGGAAGACAGGAAATTGAAAAGGCGACGTGAAGAATGTGCCCGACGATTGTCGGACAGAGATAAAGGCACGAAAGAACCCAGTAGAAGAAAAAAAGGTGTCGTGAAGAGGGAAATTTATGGGCCCTTGCATTTGGCAACAGTTTGCAGCGAGGGAAAAAATATCACATCATATATCAGCACCAGAATATAAGATAGGAAACGCATGGACACGATGCAAAAGAAGGCTACGAAGATATGCTTCCGAGGCGCCCGAAAATAGGCTGCACTTTTTGCACTGAACGCCTTCCGTAACGTGAGTCAAACGCTTAACTCTTTCCCACACCCACTTTCCAGTCATGTGTGTGTATGTGTGTGTGTGTTTTTCTGAACCTCTGACATCTCCATAATCCCCACTCGTGTGCGAGAGCGTGTGGGGTGTGTGTGTAGGGGGTTTAAGTGGTCTGGCCACTCGCCAAAAATAATAGAATCGGAATTTTATGGCAACTCGCTTGGATTTATACCCAGGCCCCCTGCTCGCTGCCCCCTCTGGGCGGCCCATCTGCCGCTGCAGATAACGAGGCAATTTTATGAAATGATTTGCGGGCTTCCGGTCCGTCTCCCCTGGTCGTCCGTCCCTTTCCCACTCTTCCACTCTACCCGCCCTGCCCATTCGTCTTGTCTCGTTGGGCGGTCGTGGAAAACTGTTGATTGTGATTTGTTGCGCCATCTGATCACACGGAGGAACGTGGGGGGAACTTACACACATGCAAGTGCAGTACAATTGTGTGTGTGCATGTGTGTTTGATCGAGGCAGCCTCTGAAGCTTTATGAGAAGCGAGGGGTTCCGTTATAATCCTGGGCTCAAGTGTATTTAGAAAATGTCGCAGATCGGTTTTGATTTTTAAGCTAATTATAGTAATTTTTCTTTGGTTTGTGGTTTTTTGTGTTCGATTATATTAATTTATACATATCCAGAATCTTTTGCCTCCTCATGGAACTTTTCCTGAGGCAACTTTATTGAACATGTTTAAAATAACATAGCCATGGATTAGAGAATGAGAATCTCATAGCAGTTAAAATTAATATTTTCTATGAAAATTTAAGACATCCAATAACTCTCATATTCTCCAATATATAAAATAAATATCCCCAATACATTTGAACAGAATTGTGTTATAAATCCGCCAATAATCTGTTGTATTATATTTCCATTATAATATATCCTATCAATTATATTAAATACAATATTATTAAATATTGCCCTTATGATTAGAATCTGAACAAATCCGAAGTTTAAGTTGTGGAAAAGATGGAATATTTAGTATCATAGATCAAGAAGAATAGAGATCAGTAGGAAGTATGTAGAGGTCAAGACTAAGGCAGTTACCACGGGTTAATTTCGGTACATTCAAATCAATTTGTACAACTTACGTTTACGGATTCTCAGCTCCCGTTCTTCACTCAGATCACTTGGAATTAGGAGTTTCCCATCTTTTGCTCCTCTGTCAACAACTCGAAATGAATGCCGCCCATCCCATCTCTCTATCTCTCTCTCTCTCTCTTCCCCCCATCGAGCTGTTCACCATCGGGGAGGGACGAGGCGCCGATCTGCGCTTACGCCACTCGTCGACTCGTCCACTCGACCTGCGAGCGTGGCGGCCACTCGAGCGACACCTGCGCGCACTCGCCATTCATGGGAAGCCGTTGGAAAAATTAGCACTCGGAGCTGAACAATAAGTGTCAACGACAACAAAAATAATAATAGCAATAACAACAACAACAATGACAACAACAGCGAGACAGGGACTAGCGTAATGGAGTTGCAGCCATTAAAGTCGCCCGACGACACCTCGCAAATGGATCGCAAGTCAAACGGCAGTCGTGGCCGCTTCCGTTTCCGCTCGGCTGGATTTCCGAGGCAGGGTGGCGCAAGAGGGACGCCTTTCAACAATGGCGCGTGAAATAATTGCGCGCCGGCGAACAACAGCAGCAACAACGACACCAAGAACAGGACCAGCGCAGCACCAACGTCAGAGCACTGCAACAATGCTGCAATCCTTGTGGCCGAGCAACTGAAGCCGTTGCTGCTGACGGCGCGGAGTCAATGCAAAGTTCATGGGGTTCATGATGGCCACAGCGGCAGAGGGGCGAGGAGGGGGCGTGGATCGGAGTAAAGTGGAGTGGAGTGGAGAGAACCTAATAATATTTACAATGTCTGCGGCCCATTAGCAGTGCCCAGGACGCGCGGCCGGACGCACGGACAGATGGACGAACAACGGGCTGGAATGCCGCAAACAACAATAGCGGCAAAAACAACAACTGCGGCACAGCAACGCGACGAGGTGTGGTGTCGAGTGGATGCCGGGAGCGCGCCGAGAGAGATGGGGAGAGGGCGAGAGAGAACAAATGTTTAGACGCCTTTGTCCCGCTGGCGAATAAAAATCCACAAAAGATTCAAAGGTTTCATTCTTGCTGCAGTCGCTATTGTCGTTCCTGTGGTTGTTGGCACTGATGCTGTTGCTGTTGTTGTCCTCGCCACAATTGTTGTTTCTGTTGCTCGCTCGCTACTGAGGGCTGATGTGGATGCCGTGAACCGAGTACCGAAGACGAGGGCGAAGTGAGTGCGGTAGTATGTGGGAGAGAGAGAGAGAGAGGGAGATTGGAAGTGGAGGGATTTGCAATGCACTTCCGTCGCCCCGTGGCAGGAGGCGCGGAGCGAAGGACGAGGGAGGAATTGAGGAATGCGACAGAAGTGTTTATTAAAAGTGTTCAGATTTCAAGGAGTTCATATTTTTCCTAAGTATTTCCTCGCCTCACTCCAGTGAGTGCACGCTGTTATCTGGGTAGTGAATAATTGGATTGGGTCGGTGGAAAAAAACAAAAGTAGGTAGTGGTCCTGCCAACATTTCATTTCCCGTTTCGTTATGGTCTAAATGTGTTCCGAGTAGTACCGCCAAAGCTATCGTTGCAGAATCATCCTACCTTAGCTCTGAAGAGCCTCGTCAGTTGTTGCTCTAGAAGTTATGAAAAGACAACATCCGCAAGCCACGAAGTCCTTCTGGTACAAAAACCAAACCACCCGGACCCTTAGACCGATCTTCGCACGACCACCAAACGCCGTTTGCCCAGCACTGAGTCGATGAACATGAACACAGCCGTGGCTCGATCCGTCACCGACAGCCACGACTTCCGCAACCCACAATAACAGCAACAGCAATAGCAACAAAAACAACACCGCTAACAACGATTTTTAAACGCCACACACAGACAAAGGGTCGGTCGGAAGGGGGTTGCGATGGGGGTGCGGCAGCAGGAGGTGACGAACATTAAAACGTTTCAACAACTCAACTCAAAGCAGAATTATCGCACGTCGGGTGAGTGTATTTATGAGGTTGACGAAACGGAGCTGCGGGGACGGAAACACACACTGCCGACGGGTCGCGCGGAGGGTGCGGGAGGTGGCGCGAGGGGGCGGTTGTCGGGCATCTGGGACCTGGCCAGGATGCAGTGCAGTGTCGTCGCGATGAATGCAGCAGGAAGACGAAAAAACGTGGCCGACCAGGTCCGGGACGTAGCTTGAGCTCTTAATGGAGAGCAAACATTAGAGAGAGATGGAACGGTGGGGAGGGTCGGCGTGTGGATGACTGAGAAGGTGGGGGAAGAGCGTTTTTTTAACCAGCGGAGGCCCATCGGAGTTATGTGGAGTCGAGGTCCGGTGTTTGTCAAGCACTCGCAGAGCAGAGGCTGGGGACCGAGGTGTGGGCGAGGGAGGGGTGCGAGTGAGAGAACACGAGACTGCGAACTCACTGGAGGACGTCTGCTCGTGGGACCGTAGCTCGTTTGAGGGCTTCACGGACCACGGCGAGGCGTTCCAAATGAAAATTTTGCAAAGTTCATTTTTAACCTCTCGCTAAGAGCTGTGCAGAGGTGGAGAGGAAGGGCAGGGGAGGGGATAAATAATGTAACGTTTATGTGCTCGTCAGGCGTCGCACAGTCGACAGGTCGACAGGTCGTCGCCGTCGCTCGTTCGTCGCTGGCTCCTCAAACAAAGAAGTTCGCTCGCTGCCGGAAGCGCAGACGACGACGACGTGGCCGGCGAGGACGGGGAGGAACTCATTAGACAGCGACATGCCCTTGTCTGTACGTGTCAGTGTGGGTGTGTGCTTGGCTCTGTGTGTGTGTGGAGTGAATAATAGCTTTAAGCGCAATTTCAACAAAAGCTCAAGACAAACAAATCATTTAAAATTCTCAATTAAACTCGAAGCACGGCACAATAGACAGCAAGAGAGAGAGAGCGAGTGGGACAGAGTGTTGAAGCGAGCAGAGCTGTGTGTGTGTTTTTCTCGCTCTTTGCGAGAGTTTGTGTGCTTGTGTGTGTTGGTGGTGGATGTATTGGTGTTGCGAGATAATGATATTTACTTTATCACTTGAAAAGATTTATTAAAAAACTGTTGTTGTTGCCATTGCCATTGTTTGTGGTGTTTTGTTAGCCCAAGGGACTTGAACTGCTTGCATGGTGTATGCGTGTGTGTGTTCAGTGTGATGATTACTCGACAACGGCAACAACAACGAGAATATTAACAACAATGACTTCATACTTAAGAAACTAATTCCTGTGATCCCCGTTGACATGAGGCTATGTAAAAACGAGAATTGTGTTTAGTATTTGGTAAAATTGTGGAATGTTTTAAATCAAATAAAATTTCTGATCAATTTCTTTGAAATACTTCATGTCAAAGATAACCTTGTTCGGATTTCATTGAAATCCTCCTTCGAAGAAAGGAGGAAGGCGAATCAAAATTCAATTTAATTTATAAATTCATGCAAACCCGTGTATGTATGTGTGTTGTTGTCGCTGAGAACCATTTTCCGAGAAGAAAAATTCCGTAATCGTTCCACTGATAGTTAATAAAAACAAATTCACTTCTCCTTTTCTCTTCTTTCTCAACCTCCGGCAGGCTCTTCAGGAATTGCGAGAGGAAAATCAAACAAAGAAAGCTGCTTACATTAGATAGATACCAATATTCCAGGAACAGAAATAAGGACATCTGAAGATACACGAACGAGAACGACTAACGTGACAACTACAAAAACAACACTTGTTTCCTCAACAACCATCGCCGGAACAACAACTCCAACACATGTGTAGCAACAATGCTTGGACTTGGATACGAAACTCAGGCAAAGGGTAAGTTAAAGCTGGCTAAAACTAAACAAAAACAAAATATACATACGAAAAACGATAAAATGGCGAATTTGAAACGCAAACTACGTCAGTAGTTAAAAGCAGGGGAGAGTGGAAAAAATATAACGAGACGAAAAAGAGCGAAACGAGAGCAATAATGTCGAAAATTGCCGGAGCAGAAGATCTCAAATGCTTCTAATTACGAGCCAGCTCCACAAAATGGCCTGAGCACAGGATATGTGCAGTTGTGCTGGTGTTGGTGTGCAACAATGTGAGCTTCATCGCAGCTTCACCGGAATAGTGAAGCGGACTCGCACACACACAAAAACCGTATAATACACCCACTCTTGAGAGGAAGATCCTTCGGGGAGAAGTAGAATAATCAGAGCTTAAAAGCTCCTCGCTGCTCTGGGGAGCGGCCCGAGGGCCGTCGGCTGCCAAGGGCGTCGGCACCTGAAGGGAGTCGGCTCCTGGCTCATCAGCGTACCTGTTGCCTGCAGGGAAAACGCTCGTAGGACGATACGAATGAATAGTCACTGAAATTTACCCACATCTGATATTCATGCGAAAAATATTTTCCATTACGAAACTTCAAACTATTCCTTCACCTTCTGTTCCCCTCTCTTCACAGCTGCCCACTGCGGAAGGAAACACTGGGTGGCATCGCTGCGGCTGCTGCCTCTGCTGGCGGTGGCGTTGATGCTGACGTCGCTGCCGTCGGCTGCCGTGGCCACGGGCGGCCTACGCGTGCCCACCTTCATCCAGGAGCCGGCGCCACGCCTGCTCTTTAGCAACGACACCGGCGGCCAGGTGACGTGCGCCGCCCACGGCAACCCCCCGCCCCTGGTCACGTGGGTCATGAAGGACGGCTCGATGGCGACCCAGGTGCCAGGACTGAGGTAAGCTACTTAGACCGCGTCCGATCGGGTTGCGCTCGATTAGAGGGTGGCCAGGTGGAGGGTGGGCGATTTATATACGATCATATACTGTAAGCAACTTTGAAGTCATTTTCAGTTGGCGTTTTTGAGTTCCTCCTTGCTGCCTGTTTTCATTAGTGTATTTAAATTGAGTTAATCTCGGTGTTGTTCCTATCCGTCCGCAATAGTAAATATTGCAATTTATGTTCTGTTCTATTGCTGTGTTTATAATTAGTGCGCTCTTCACAACTTTTCCTTCGCTTGACGGTGTGGGTGGTGTGGGCTGAGTAACTGCAACAACAACAACACGTACAACATCCAACAAGCACTGCACAACAACTTGCCAGGGCCACATTGTTGTTGCCTCAGTTTTAATTTGTTGTGTGTTGGTGATGACGATGATGATGTTGGCTTCGTTGTTCTTGTTGTGTTTTCTGTGGAAGGCCACTTATTTTATGCACCGCTGCCTCCTCCGTCCGCCCCCAACCTGAGTAACCCCGCCACCCTCGCTGTTTCTCGACCCCCCATGCCAGGGCGGCGTCTGCGGAGAACTTTTGTCGAGCTTCGGCCAAGGAGCGGGTTCCAGGCGTGAGTTGGTTGTGCGAGCGCGTGTGAAGAGAGTCCTGGGAGGTGTTCGTGGGAGCGTGAGTGTGGATACTTGTTGCATATTAGCAGCTCTTAAGCGGAGCAGCCACAAGTGTGTGTTTTGCATAATTTTGTTAATAACTACTTTTTGCCCCAGCCCGCCGTGGTCGTTGTAGTTGTGGTTGGCTTTGTTATTGCTGACATTATTTATTTTGTGTGTTTGGTTTCCATTTTTTGTTGTTTTTGGTTTGTTGTGAGTTTCAAAGTGGTTGACATTGTTGTAGGTGGCGACATTCATTGCTGGTGGTTGAGGTTTCGGTTGTTGCCCATGCTCTTTTGGTCGTGGCTGTGCAATTTTTGTTCTGTAGATGTAATTCTATTATCGTGGTGAAAGGGAAAAATTGGCAAGAGCACAAGGAGATACAAATTCTGCCTAAAAGGCCCGACGTAACGAAATGAATGCCAAATAGAACTCGGAAAATATAATTTTCAAAAATCGCATGTAAAATTGAAGAACTTAATTGAAGACAAACGACGCAGGAAACAATGAACTCGAGCTCCAACCGAGTGAACGAGAAAAACTCGTCGAGACGGAAGTTTTCCGAAACTCTCAAACTTTGGAGAAAAGAAATGAAAATCCACATGTTGGGAGGGGGAAGAAGAAGCAACGCCCTGCAACTCAATCGAATGGAAGTCGAAAGACTGTGGAGGGGCGATGCAGGGCACCGAAATGTGGTGGAAGCCGCAGGAATCTGTCAAAATCAATGTTGCGGTCGAGCCATGGCTGCGGTGCCGGCGGGGACGAAGGCGGTGTCTCCGGGCGACGGCGGGTCCTCGGTTTTGTTCTCCGAACGAGAGTTTCGTGACATTTCCAACATTCCTCGCCCTCTCTCGCCCACACACTCAGGCAGAGTCAGACATTCACGAGACAAACAGTTACTGACAGACAGACAGACAGAAGCGAGCAACAGCGGGACATCGCATGAATTGCTTCTGGTTCTTTTTCTTGTTGTGGGGGGAAGTAGAAGTCGGGGGTGGGGTTGGCAAAGGACCTGCTCGACTGCATTTGAAGGCGAACTCTGAACTTGGGGCCCATCATGAGAGGAGGATTCGTGTCGACGGAAGGATTTCAGGGAGGTACCAAGGACGAGGGGCTGCACGACCGAAGGTCGATGGGGGGAAACCGTTGAGGAGATGAAGGGTTATCCGAAAATGGGGAAGAAGGAGGTCATCCAATTGATAGAGGGAAGAACTTTGCGGCTATTTATAGAAACGAATTCGCCTTTCTATGGTTTGTTGTTCGGCGGAAATTTTCCATCGGTATTTGAAATTGAAAATATTCCATCGAATTCCCAAGCAATGGCTTCGGTAAATGGAACGAAGTTTTTAAATCGAAAACGAAAACTACAGCCCTCGATCTCGACTCGTGCAATGATTAATGAGACAAGGGTGAAAATAGATTTTCGTCCTCCTTGTTTTCCAGTCCTTTCAACTGCTGAACTTCGCCCCGACAATAGCTCAGTTGAGGTCCATTTAGCGGGATTACTACGAGTGTTCCCCGAGTGGAACCCAAGCTCGGACCAAGGGTCGATGTCGCCGGAACCACAACGAAATCATCAATTTCGTGCGGCAATAGACAAATGGTGAGGAAGCGATTCTAAATGATGGCTGTTAACAAAACAGAAAGCAACATATTTCCTGAAGAAGATTCTATCTCCCTCTCTCACGCCCTTCCTCTGCTCTTGACACACTTGCCGTCCTTGCAGAACCCTCGAGCTCCAGCTCGATTGCGTCTCCGCAGGGCCCCCCGCCCCTCGGACGAGGCTCCGTTGGGAGTTTCCCGGGAGTCTTTGGTGGGTTCGCCAACCATTCACTGCTGCTTCTACTACGACGACGAAAGGAGGACGGATGGCTGAATGGTAGAACTTATAAGGGGTCGCTCCCCCTTCGTGTTGTTGGTATTTTTGTTGTAATGTATTTTATTACAAAATATGATCACGTATTTCGAATGACATTTTATTCTCTTATTTCGTGTCGAGGAACATAAAAAATCTTTTAAGAACTCACAGAGACTCAACTCGACTCGACTCGACTCAACTGCGGACTGGGAAATCTCTCCGGCGAACGTCAACGTGTGCATGTGTGTGTGTGAGTGTTATATTTGCTGGTAGTGAAGCGTGCACGGAGGTGCCCGGCAGTGAGAAGGGCAGGGAGAGAGAGCGAGTTTATTATGAAATAAATGATTTCAATTTCGAGGGAAACCAAGACGACTCCAATTGACGACTATAAATCCTGGAGGTTGCCGTGGCCAAGCGTTGTGGGGTCCAAGGGGAGTCAAGAGTGACATGTCATAAAATACTTGAATCGTACTGCCATGTGGGTTTAAAAGAAAAAAGAGTTTTGCGTTGAAAAAACTCCGACAAGCGGTCCACAAAAGAAAAGGCCCCATTTCTCCTTCTTGTCAGCTTTATTCTCGTTGTCCCTCCATTAAGTCCATTTCATTTCTTCATTGTAATTTTGTTCCTTCCGTTTTCTCCACTCCTCTGATTGCATGTGTAATTTCGTCCTCTTAGTTGATTTTCCTATATGATGTATTCCTTAAAGTGCTTTGTGCGTTGGCTTTCGAGAGAGACGTTGGCTTTCTTGATGGCCCCGAGCCTTGAATCTAAACAACAAGCCACAGCAACGACAACGACAACGACAATGATAACATCTACCACAACAATACCTACAACAACAAAGAACATGTTGCTATTTTCTTAGAACATTGTTCCTGTAGTCCTTGGATTGAGAGGATTGCATTCGCAATCGCAGTAGTAGTCGGAGGATCTTTTGTCAAGATGAATGAATGAATGAATAAATGAATGTGTCGTGAATGCGTCGTCGAGTTGTTGGGGATAGGGAGATGCGAGGTGGGGGGCTTTAGTGAGATTTTGTGGCAAGGTCTTGTGCAAGGACTCAAACAAGATTCATTTTTCTCCTCACTATGTTCGGTTGTCTTGGTGGCCGTACCTCGAATTTCAGATGCATGTTTTATTGTAATGAGTTTTTCCCACAAAAGATCTCATGATGAATGGATGGATGAATTCATTTCGGGATTACAGCGCGTGATTTGTGCGAAGGAAGGACATTTCAATCAAGGAACGAGACCGCCGAGATTGAATCTCCATGACCACGACGGCGGTGAGACGAGGATTATGTGTTATGTGCGAATTCCAATTATTATAACAGGTTCATAGTTCGAAACACGTCTTTTCCAATACTTATGGGTCTCATTAAATCAATCGTGTTTTAAACACATGCATACAGAACACCGTAGGAAGATTAACATTTCGCAAAGGAGGAATTGCAGAGAGAAATGAACTGCTGTTCCCGGCTGAAGCAATGAACTAGTGTTTTCCTTGAGAATAAATTCCTCCGACATATTTCCACAACTTCTACTACCACGCGCCAACCCCCCACCCCTCCCTCGACCCACGAGCACGACAAACGAAATGCGAAACATTTCCATTTAAATGCCGTCGCGCGAACCGCACTAGGCGGAAGACGACGAGGAGCGAGAACCAGGGGCCGACGGGACCGGAGGAGAACGTGGACAAGAAACAGATGTCTAATGTCTGTCGTCTCGGAATCCTCGCTCCCTCGTCGGCATCCGCGGCGCGCAGCGGAAGCAGTCGGCGATATCCGGTTGTAAAGCCGCAAGAAATGCACAAACATGGCGGCTGCCAGCACGCACACACAGACACACTCCATCTCCTACTCGTAGATCACAGACGAACGCAGATCCCCACGCCTAAAAGCAGGATAAGAAAAGTATTTATTTTCCTTCGTATGCATTTGGCGAGTCTTGAACTGCATCTCTCATCCCTTCCGCCTCCCACTGTCTCCCATACCCCCTCCGCCCACTCCGCGGGGCTGAAACAGGCGAACTAAAACACTTTGTGTCCGCTTCTCTTTGCAGGAAGATCGCGGGCAACGGAACCCTGTACTTCCCGCCCTTCCTGGCGCAGTACTTTCGAACGGACGTGCACGAGGCCACCTACCGCTGCCGGGCCACCAGCGAGGCGGGCACCATCCTGAGCCGCAACGTGCAGGTGCAGGCAGGTAAGTGCGCCCAGCGGACGGCTCCGCATCCGCCGATACGCTTTGTCCCAGCGCAGAGAGACAGGGCCCGACGGAGCTCTAGAGCGCATCTCAGCGTCGTCGACCCGGCTCCCATCCTGCGCCCTCCTAACTTTTCGAATTTCATTTGAACTCAATTGCGATCTCCTTGGGCGTCCTTGGGCCCGGCCCGGCGCTGCATCCTCGGGATACTGGCAGGGTAATGAGGGAGCGGCGTCTGTTTAGCGTTCGTACACGGTCTTCTTTTCTGTTTTTGCCCCAGTTTCGTGTTCCGTGACGGTTTCGACTCCGTATTTGCGAAATTGATGAAAATTTATAGGGTTTGGCGGCGTACGTGTCGGATTGCGAACGTGTATCTGGATACAATTCGATTACTCTGCCTTTCCTTTGACTCTTGGCCTCGTCTCGTGGAGATTTCAGATGCCGGACGTGCAAATCTGAGGAGAAGTTGGGCGAACGTAATTCGATTGAAGGCGATCGATGCGATGCGACTCGTGGAGTGGCGACTGGGGGCTAATGCGATTACTGCTGACCTCATCATGACTGCGAGGATGCCCGGGGAGAGAAAGAGACAGCGAGAGCGAGGGTAGTTCGGAGCGGGAGCCAGTGAAAGGAAGTCGTGTTGTCATATCGAGGTTCCGTTTCTGCTGCTGTCATCGCTGCCGCCGACACGGCGTTGACTTTGTGTTGCTGATGCCTTTGCCGCCATCAGCAACGTCCACAACAAGGATGGAAACAGCGAAAACAGCGGTCCCAGGGGAGAGACAAATAAACGCTGCCTAGCTTGAGGCGCATTTAATCAGAGACGCCTGTGTCAACGTCTGTGTATCGACAATTGCGGTCGACACTGTGCCGACAAAGCGCAACTGGAAGAAGAAGACGGCGCTAAGAAAGGCAAGGAACACGGCTCCAGGACAAATGGATTCTTTAAAGACAAACAGAGCAAATGGAAAGGAAAATGATGCGGTGAAAGGCGAAGGATTTTATCTATTTAATTCAAATGCCCATGAAGCCACAAGTCATGCAGTGATTTCAATAAATATTCATTCTGGAACATTTTCAGTTCAACTCTCTCGCCTCAACTCCATTAATTCATTTCGTTATTAGTCTATGCCGTTTTCTCGATAAATATTAGTGCTCAAAAATCTTCGTATAATTCAACGAGTTCCTTTAATTCAATCCGAAACGTACACAGTATTTCTCCAACTCTCGGAAAGGAAAACACAATGGCGCCGGCTCTCGAGCGAAACTTCTGCAATCGTCCTGAAATCAATCTTAATGAAGAGCTCCTAGAATTATGCAACGGTTCACGAACGAACGAACGAACGAATGGCTATACGTGAGAGCGAGACCGAGACCGAATCCAATGAGAGCGAGAGAGACCAGTGAGAGCGGGAGCACGACAGAGCTGAACCCACAAATTTTCCGGCTATCGAGTGGGAGTGAGAAGAAGAGAAGAGATGAGAGGAGTGGGACGAGTGAATGAGAGACGAATAATTCATAAATAAATTCATTGGCTGTTAATCCGGATGCGACAAGTAGATGGAGCGCTTTGGTGGAGCCCGAGGCTTCGGCTCCGGTACAGGCTCTGGGACTGGGCCCACTTCATCTGCTGCTCGAGCGCAAATAAATCATCAAATGAAAATTTCCGCCGGCGCATAATCGAAATTCATAGAACTGACGGACTCCTATCGGCTCCCGCTCCCCGCCGTACCTCTTCGTCCGCTCCTCTCGTTCGTCAGCACCATTGCCGCATTCCACTGTTCCTCGCTCCTCGGCGGACTGCACTTGCGAAATCATTCATTCAATATTTACTGTTGCCCTTCCATTGATCCGCCCCTCAGCGCGCTCGCCGCTCAGCAAGTTTCGTCCATTGATCCTCTCCATCATCCTCCACTCGTCGCCCGTGAGTGTTTCATTTCCTCACGATCACGACTCATGCCCTCGATTCCGCCCTTCCCGCCCGTCGTCCTCCAACCCTTCGCTCGCTTCGTCCTGGACTTCTCTCTGGAACTCTTCTGGCCCTTTCCATTCTCCCGGACCACTTGAGCACTTGTGATCAGCCAAGGGCCCACACATTTAACTTTAATGCCCTCTCCCGCCCACCATGCACATTTCTCATGCAATCATATCTCTCTTCTCTTTCGCAGTTGTCCGCAGGCAGTTCCACATCCACGTGGAGAACACCGAGGTCTACCTGGGCAATTCGGCGCTCATTAAGTGCGCGGTCCCGGACTACGTGCGCCCGTACGTCAAGGTGACCAGCTGGCAGCGCGGGGAGGAGACGCTGCTACCGGACCTCGCGGACGTTGGTGAGTACGAGCGCGAGTGTGTGGGTGGCTCGGTACATGCATGGGTTCGTCTGCGTGCGTCCGTTTGTGGCGAGTGCGTCCTTTTTCGGGTCCTTCTCGTGCGACTCATTCGCCACTGGCACACATTCCGTCCTCTCACATGTGTCTGTCCTTCTGTGTGTATGTCTGTTGGTCGGACTGTCCGTCCTTTCGTCTCTCGTCCTTCGTTCGTTTATCTGGACATATGTACGTATGCGTGTGGCGGTGCGAGCGGGTGCGTGTCTGTGTGCTCGTGTGCGTATGGCTGCCATATTTATCTGTTGTTGAAATTTATGTACGCGCTTCCTTCCGGCATCGCAGGGGAAAACAAATGAAAAGCCTCGTGCTTCCTGTTAACGTTGTTGCTACAGTTGTTTTTGCAGTCTGCTCTGCCTCGGTGCTCGTTGTTGTTGCTGCGAAAAGTGGTGTTGCTGACATTTATTGGGAAATGTTGCAGCAATAGGCTGTGCTTCCTCTCCATTTCAATTTCCCTCACCGTCTCCTGCCTCCATCATCACCTCGTTTTACGCCTTGCCCGCCCGTCTGTTCGGGAGGTGGGCTTTAAACTGAGTCCCCTGGACATGGCGAGCTCGCCGTCGCATTGGGAGCGATTATGGGAAATGCTTTTAAAGGATTTCAAATTGTGGCCTTTTTCCAGTCGCCCCGCTCATCGAGGTGTGGCCGAGGGAGCAGAGGGAGCAGAGGGGGAGACGCGTAAATCTCGCAGCCGTCAATTGAGTTCGTCGCGTTTCCTGTTCAGTGACGAGACGCGAAGTTCGAATTGATTCGCTAAATGGCTTTTATTTTGAGCGTTTGCAGCAAACCCGTAAAAAACACTTCGAAAGTAACAACAACGACGACGATAAATCGATTTTATTTGATTTTTTCGAATGCAGTTTTTATGCAAAACCATTGCAAAAAGGTGGTAATTAATGAAACAGACAGAGAAAAAATTAGAGGAGAGCAAAAAATGCCCATTCGTTGACCCGTGACAATTGAGTGAACTTGCAAGTTTCATTCGTGAAAAGTTGCAAAAATAAAACAAAATGTGAGGTGGTTGCGAAAAAGATAGATGCATGTGGTAAATTTAAAAATGTTTGAAATACTCGTGTTAAGTACGACAAAGGAGTGAAATTGTACTGAAGGTAATTCACCTCTTTGTATGCTCTGCCTCATAAAACTGCGATGGGAAATGAAAAATGTGCAAGATATAAAAAGCAATGAGTATGCGTGTGGTTGGGCAAGAACGAAGGATGCACGAAGAGCGAATAAGTGAAGTGGGAGTGCCCGAAACCTTCTGACGTTGTCTTCTCGTCCCCCTCCCTCCCTACAGCTGGCCGCTGCGTGGTGCTCTCGTCCTCCGGCGACCTCTACATACGGTCCGTGCGCTCCGAGGACAGCCTGCTGAAGCTCTCCTGCCTGACCACGAACACCTTGAGTGGCGAGCGGACGCGCAGTGATACCGTCACGCTCACCGTCAAAGGTAAGTCGCACACAGCGTCCTGCTTGAACTTGTATTAATTGGTTCGCTCCTTTAATGCCTCTATCTCTCTCCCACACACCCGCCCCCGCTTAGAACTGAGCAACAACCTGGCGCCACGGACCACCCAGAAGCCCGTGATGGAGATTCACGTCGATCGAGGGAACGACGTCCATCTGCCCTGCAACATCCAGGGAAATCCTTTTCCCATTTTCACGTGAGTTCCGACCGAGGATTAATTAGATTTCAACTCCGTTTTACTTTCGCAATACAAATACACCCACACAATCGCACATACACGTCCACGTGAGCACGTATACGCCGTCGTAATATCCACTCAGAGCAGCGAGTGAGAGAGAGCGAGAGAGAGACAGGGTTAATGGATGAGGAGGCAGCGAGAAGCTTCTATTTGAGCAGCCGTTGAACTTCTCTGCGAGGTGCATCGGGGTTGGGTTGGACGCCGCATTAGCGTTAATTAAGAATGGGGTTTCATGTGCGACCCGAGACCGTTTGTGACCCGGCGGTATTTTCGAGTACTTTCCTGGGGCAGAGCGGGAGCGAGTCGTCGACGATTCAGGGATTCGAAATATGGGGTATGCCGAGGCTAATAGAGTGAATAAAATGAAGGGAGATATAAAAACAGAATGTTATGCTTTTCTTTCATTCCATTCCATCTGCTCTGCCCCATTGCATGTCGTTGCCCAAGGTATTCATGAAGTAATTTGGGAAATATTCCACAAGTCGGTGCACTTTCAGCATCCTGGAACCTCATCGACAGTATTTGCAGCAATTAGGCAGATTTTTCCGGACGCACGAGCGTAAATTAAATTCCGCTACTGATTTTGGAATTCGCAACCGATCGATATTCCCTCCAGACTGTATCCAACTCCCGTTTTTATCGCGGTGGGCCCGAATAATTTCCAACTACAACAATTATCCACACATTTGAACATGTCTATAGAGAGGGAGGGGAAAATGGCGTCGCTTGTCCTTCCGCTGCGGCGTCGCTAATCAAGTGTTTATCAATGAAATTTTAAAGAGCTCAACTTGGCATCAGACGGGCGGTCGGCGGGGTGTGAGTAGAGGAAGGAGGAATAAGTGGGAGAGATTGAGAGGGAGTGAGAAGGAGGTAGCAAGAGGATGATGAAGTGGCTCGAGGGTCGATGCCAGACTGACGTGGAGTTGACAGACGTCGATTCGGAAATGGGGATCCTCTGTTTACTTTTGCCAGGGTTTAAAGTCCTTCCTCGTCTCTCCTTCGTCCGTCCTCCGTTCACTTTCCTCCACATCGTCCCTTCTCATTCCCCCATTGTTCCGCTGTCGCTCAACTCGTTCGGCTTCCCCATCTCTTCCATCTCGCTCTCTCTGCCTCTCACAGCATCTGCACTCGCCTCTCTCTCAGCCCCACTGTTGCCTGAGGGCTTGTTTGTTGTTGCTCTCGAGTGGACGTTGATTGTCTGTCTGCTTCCAAGTCGACAGACGTTGAGACAATTTACACACACACATACACATATGGGTATTTGGAACGCTAATAATGTCGGCTTAAAGTGCCTCCAAGGGTTTCGTGAAAGCCTAGGATTCCGCTTATGGTCTATTTCAAGCATTGCAGCGGTTAATTTTTAACGAGGCATTAATTCGAGGCAAGTAAGAGAATTATCCGCAAATCGATGAATTAGGCCACTCGTGCTCTTCCATTTGACTACTTATTACTTATTCATAGCTCGTGATGGGTACCTAATGGTGAGGAACTTTCCTTCACAAGTATCCAACTGTTGTTTTCACCTCTCCCTGCACCAGATGTTCTCAGCGATGTTTCTTTCCAGCTAATACTTAAAACCTATTGACTCCGATGAAATATTTTACCTAATGGATTAAATTTACGCAGCCGCCCATAGACAGCTGCACACGCACACGAGCCATTCGAGTGAAACGGCAGCTGATTCGTTTTCTTTGCTTCCAGGTGGTTCCGCGTCTCGGACTCCTCGGCCCTGTACCCGATCCCCACCTCGCAGCGGGTGGTGCTGTCGCGGACGCTGCTGCTCATCAAGAACGCAGATGAGAGGGACGCCGGCAAATGGGTAAGCGGAGCAAGGGCGGAGGCGGAGTCGTAGGCAGAAGCGGGCGTGGCCCCGGCGCCCCCTGAAATGGCCCCGGAAGGGGGTGGGCGACCGCATGAGAAGCTCCCGATGGATTCGAGATGCTGGAGGCGAGCAATCAATACAGGCGCGGGGTTTACGGCCTGAGGAGAGGGTGGGGGCTGGGGCGGGAGGTGTTTGAATTCTGCTGATGAGGCACGTTCTGAATTGGGCCTGCCTGCGGCCGCTCGGCGTCTTCTCATCGCTCCTTTGTGTGCTCTCTCGCTTCCACTCAGTGCTTACGCTCTTCTCTTCTCTTCTTTTCTCCCCTCGCCCCCATCGCTCGCCAGATCTGCCAAGCGTCGAACCAGTTCGGCGAGCAGCGCGTCGAAATCCGGCTCAACGTGAACTCGTACGTCTCGGTCCACATCCTGCCCCAGGTGCAGATCGTGAACTCCGGCGGGGCGGCCATCTTCAACTGCTCGACGACGGGGTCGGCCATCGATGGCATCGAGTGGCTGCACAACGGGAAGTCCCTCAAGGAGGACGACGCCCTGCGTACCGGGCGGGACAAGTAAGTGGGGGCACCGCCCATAACCATGCATATCGCCATCCCCTCCGTCAGTCGTTCCCACGTTTATCCCTTTCCTTTTGCTTCCTTTACGTAAAGTAAATCATTTAGTTGGTTATTGTTAAGGCTGATTAGAAACACATGCATTTTATGAATCGTCAATTTTATAAGATAAGCTTCCAGCAGTTTTAAAGTCAAACATCTTTCAACTTTTTTATTCAATATCCTCTTCTTAATCCACCACATGAAAAAATTTATGTATAAAAACGATTTCTGAGAATCACTTACAAATCCTTGACCCATGCAATAATTTTAAGCGGAGAAAAATAACATCTACAATGAGATGACGAACCGCAAACAGGCGACCCATGAAGCCTCCACGTCCTTGTCAGAGTTATGGACTCTGTTCATTTCTCATTGCTAAATGACCATTGTTGTGGCTGCAGTTGTTGTTATGGCTTTCTGGATCCAATTGCCATGGGAGTCAGCAGAAAGGAAATTGGCAACCCTTCATCTCCTCGTCTCTCATTGCGAGGAGCTTGAGCGAGGACGGTTTCCAAAGGGACCTTCACTTGAGTTGACTTTAGGCCAGAAACTGGGCCAGCCACAAGAATAATAAGCCGGGCCGAATGTGGCCAATGAAGCGAGAGGGAGGGTGGAGGCTGGAGGAACGAGGATCCCTCGTTGTCGCAGCAGGAGTCGCGCAAATAAAGCTAAAACCGCAACTACACATTTCCTCGTGTCGGACTCCGAAGATCATGGGCGCATGATGTGTGGCGCAATTCGAGCGACGGACAGACAGTTGTCGTTCAGTCGCCCTTCTCCCCTTAGTCCCTTCGACCTCACATCGCTTTCATCCCTATCTCGTTCGCACAAAGGCTCTTCAATCGCTCTCCATCCAAATCGCAATTCGTCCTCATTGCATTCCTTGCTTCAATCTTCCCTCCGCCCCTTTTCGCCTTCCTCCTGCCACAATCCCACCCACCTGTACCATTCTGTACCATTTCTTCAGCTGCTCACACACACATCCCATCCAATTCCCCCGGTCTACGCTCGGCCTCCCTCACATTATCATAACTTTCCACCTTACTGTCGCCCCTCCAAGGCTCGGTGGTGAGGAAGGTCGTGGTGGAAACGAGCGAAAGTGAGTGAGAAGGCTGCAACTGATGCTCATGCTGTTTCAATTTTTCAGCGTTCGCTTCCTGTCGAAGACCTCGCTGCTGGTGCAGAACGTGGGACGACGCGACCGTGGAGTCTACCAGTGCCTGGTCGGGAATCCCAAGGCCAGCGCTCAGGCCATGGCCGAGCTCAAGTTGGGCGGTAAGTGCAAGGGAGGAGGGGGAGAGGAGAGTGAAATTGGATTTCAAATTGCACTCATTTCGCAGACACGGTCCCGGAGCTGATCTACACGTTCATCGAGCAGAACGTACGTCCCGGCCCATTGATATCGCTCAAGTGCTCCGCCAGTGGTTCGCCGCCGCCGCAAGTAAGTGCACTGCCGTGGAACCAACAGAGTAGTGCTAGTTTATTCCGCAGTAGTCGGCACCTTTTTACTTCTCTACTTCCCTTCTACTCTATTTCATTTTATGATTTACATGGGCGTGTCCAAGTTTTTGGTTTTTTCGAATGGATTTTTACGACACTAGAAATATTTTATAGTATACTATTATTTTGTATACTTTGTTAATACAATTAAAGGAAGGATTTCATTGTTTTCTAATTTTTCATTTTTCCTACTATGAAACTTTCGCGATTTCGTAAATATTTTCCTACTTCTAATATACCTATGCTTTCTGCGACTGCTCTTTTGCCATCTCCGTGTTGCCGACATTTCTTGGCCCGGTCTTGGTCTGTCCTTGTCCTGTGTAGTTCTCGTGGCTGCTGGACTCGCAGCCCATCATGGACGTCTCACTGCACCATCGCTTCGCCATCGGACAGTTCGTGGACATGGCCGGCGACGTGATCAGCCACCTGAACATCTCCCATGTGCGGCCGGACGACGGCGGCCTCTACAAGTGCATCGCCGCCAACTCGATGGGGAGCGTGGAGCATGCGGCCCGGCTCAACGTGTACGGTAAGTGGGAGGCGAGGCGGGGGCGAGGTGGGATGGGTAGAAGGTCGCGATTTCCATTTCGTCCCCATTTTACGTTTCACTTGATGATTTTTCGCCGTTCACTTACATTGTATTCTCGTCTCGTTTTCTTGCCATTTCCCTATTCCACGATATCCACCTCTTCCCCTTTCCCAGTGTCCATTCTGCGCTAAGTGGAAAATCAATTCGGAAGCGCTCGTCGACGCGATAACCTTTGACAAAATCACCGACTGATAAATTCCTCGTCTCTTCGTCCTTATTCCCACCATCGCCTTTTTAATCTTTTCCAACATCTTCCTCCAACCGGCCGTCCACCCGATTCCGCCTCGTCTCGACATTTAAGCAGTCGTGGAGTCGTTTATTTGCCATTTTCATTGCAACATTGCCAACAATGACAACAACAATAACACCGACAATCACAACAACACAGCAGCAATATTCAGAGTGACAAAGGCATTCCTGTGTTTTTGTTGTTGGCGACAAGCATTGATTGAAAATATTGTTGAATCGACGAAATCAATGCAAAAAATCCGCAGTGAAAGAAAATCGACCACCGTGGTGGAGGGAAGGAGCAAAAGTAACAAGCCTCGAAATTCACGAAATTCCGCAATTCAAAGAAATTCCTACCGGGTCGATTCGGGGTTGCCGCTTTCACATGCCGATAGCAAGTAAATGGTAATGGTGGGTACGATGGAACGCAGGCATGAATGTGGGAGGGTCTGACCCTTGGAGGATACAGGGTTCGACCGTTATCCTTCGTCACGATGACAACGAAGAACCTTGCCTTGGTTCCATGTCACCATGTGCATCATAAACAGAAGATAAGAGTGATATAAGCATTTGCCTCAGGATTTTTCGCGAACTTCAGAAACGTTATCGAAGGAATATCTACTAAGGATCAGCGTAATAAGTCGGTGTTACATAATTTGAAATAAAAATAATTTGTGTTTAAATAAATGACCCATTCAAGAGAGCTGTAGCAAAATTTGGTGGATAAAATCCGCCCAACCGACAAATGTTTTGATGCAACAAAAACAAATAAAAGAAAACAATAAATTAAATCATAAATGATTACGTATAGAATGGCAGAAATATTTTCGACAAAATTATACAAACGTTGGTGAAAAGAATTAATGAAATTTCCATTATAAATCCTCCCACCTCAAGGGACGAAAACTCGAGACAGAAGGAAACAAACCAGATGATGTGAGAGACGAAAAGGATGAGGAGAGAAGAGGATGAGAGTCGAAAAACCAACGAGAGGAGGAGGCGAGCTGCAGGAAACTACAGCAGAAGGATGGGACAACTGACACTTTTGACTGGGCTTAAACCAGGCTCCGGCTCCGGCGCCGACTTCACTCAGCGTTCATGGGCATCGTTGTGTGGAATGTGCAAGTGCGAGCGTCTGCTAGGGAGTGTGTGTGTGTGTGTGTGTGTGTATGAGTGGTGTTAATTCATATCCTCCCACAAGCCACTCCCTCGATTTCCCCCGACCTCAGGATCAACCACACGATATCGAAGTTTTTATTTGCAGCTTGTTGTTGTCGAGTCCGATGGCCCGGATGGCATAAACTTCAGAGTCCGGACCCTGGTTTCGTTCGCCGTCACTGGCTGGCGTTGGTTTATTTTGTGATTTCGCAAAAGCGAAATAAAGCAAAATTTCCAAGCACAACGAGAGCAAGAAATCAATAAACACTCCAGCTCGGCAGCTCGAATTTCGTGTGGCGAAATCAAATCGGGTTCATTGGCCAGCGACTGCAATTGGGGGCGGAGATGGCCGTCCCTACAGTGGGACCGAAAAGTGCCGGTCCAGAGGGCGACAACCACCTAACAGGATGTTTCTTCTCCTTCTGTCTGCATCTTCGCCCACTGTCCACATATACTATGCGAAGAGATAGCAAACTGAGAGAGAGAGCGGAAGATGAGTGGGACGAGCCTCCACGCTCGGAAGCATATTCCCCCTCGGATAATCCCCGGACTACACAAAGGCCCACCTAGTCAGCATCCCCTGGCTTCCTCGGCGGGGACGTTTGGCGATACGATGGAGGCACGATGGCGACGACACACGTGTCACGAAAATAAAATCGATTATGCATGAAATATCCCTTTCACTAGTTTTTCTCATTTTATGCATGAATTGTGTACGAGTTTCAATGTCCCGTTATCCTCTGCTCCTCCACCTTCACCCCACTCTCTCAGACGCTCGTTAGCGTCTCTTCCGCTCTGTCTGTGTCTGTGTATGAGTGTGTGCGAGATGTAGCCGAGCGCGGCATGTAACAACGGGATTTGTTGACAGCGAGTTCAATAAATTCCTGCCTTCTATTGCTCCGGTCTGGCATCGCGCTGGCCTTGTGTTTTCACCGTATTTTTCCAAGTGTCGCAGAGTCTACCGTGGGAGCCGTAGCCAGAGCCATAGCCAAAGCACTGCCATAATCTCCTCATCAGACAGCCAGGACGACAACGATCGACGGGGCGGTCCATTGATTGGGCGATGAATGGACCTAGGTGGAGTGAGAAGTAGCAAGTTATTAGTATTCAGTGACGCCGATCTTGACTTACAGGTAAAAACATTATCAGATATTGCTCGAGAAGAAGACGGCCTTCCTATAAGAGGATTATATGAAAAGTTGACGCCGGATAATCACCACAACTCCCTTTTCAGTCCTCTGATCGACATTCCGCGAATAGTATTCATCCGGTGAAGCGTCAGTAATCATTTTAAATTCCACTAATTCGGCGGTGTTCATTAAAAATGAAGATAATGGAATCGTGCAGTGTGGCGTCGCATTAAAATGATAATCATTAACTTGGCCATTATCTCGTTGTCATTTATTTGCTCCATGCGGCAGTTGTTGTAATTGCTGGCCTGGTTGTTGTTTCTGTGATTAATTCATGTGGCAGTTTGTGTGTCATGCGTGCATTATTTATGGAGAGCCGTTGGAGTGGTGAGAACCAACTCAGACGCACTCACACACACACACACACACCCTCCAATACGCACTCAAGGGCCCATGAGCGCGCACGGGAACCGCAGACATTCACACAGTCAGACAGATACCCAGACAGTCGCCAAAAGCGTGAGTTGTAGGGACAGACAGAGAGAGAGAGAGAGAGGGGGAGGAGAAATGGGGTAAGTGTGGGCTTTGGCAGGAGTGGGGTAGAGCGAGCGACCGAGAGATAATTACGTATTTCGAATGCGCACACCATAAATTATTCATGCATTTTCGCAATAAATGCAAATTAGCAAAACGACCGCCGGCGTGCGCCCTAAAATATGCAACGATAACGTGAAAGTCAGCACGAGGATCACTGCGGAGGGCGGCAGAGAGAGATAGAGAATGCGACGATTGACAATTTTCCGCATGTATGCATTTTCGTGCGAATCTCAATTAAATCCTTTCTAATGAATGAAGAAGCACAAGACCATTATTGAACATTGAAGGGTAATTGTGCAAGAAGAATAGATAATAGTGCGTTTTACAATGAATGGAAAGAACTTACCAAATTTGGTCCACTTCAAAATGACACTTAATTAAGGCTTTAAATGTGTAGTTAAAATTAACAATACATTTAAACCAAAGATACATGCACATATATGAAATTTGAAATCCAATTTCAAAAGCTCTAACTCCGATGTTCCCGTCAACAGGTCCTCCCTACGTCCGCGCCATCGGGCCCATCAAGGCTGTCGCCGGCGAGGACATCCTCGTACATTGTCCCTTCTCCGGATATCCGATCGAACAAATTAGATGGGAAAAAGGACATCAGGAATTGACATCGAGTAAGACAAATTGACCATGTCCTGTCAGATGCACGGCGCGGCACGGCCGGCAAAAACGCCGTCCTCTTATTTTCTCCTCTATTGTCCTTTCCGCAGACTCCCACATCTCGCTGGCGCCGGTGCAGCAGGGCGGATTCCTGGTCATCAAGAACGTGGAGCCGACGCGGGATCAGGGCCTGTACACGTGCATCGTCCGCAGCCGGACGGGCGAGGAGGCGCGCCGGGACATGCAGCTGAGTGTGAATAGTAAGTCCGCTGACGCCGTCCTCTTCTCGCGAACTCGAAATCGAACGGTGTGGAGGAAGGAATCAAATGAAAGGGAAGGGAGATGCCATAGAGAGGATTCGTTCGAATATCGAATTGAAATGAGTCGGTCGTTGCAGCCTGGCGGATGGGTCCAACCATTAAAGCAGAACACGAGGAAAGCTCGCCTGCTGAGGTGAAGTCAGGTTTAGCAAAGCGATGTCGTTTATAGCTATGCATATTGAAGTCGGTGTTGAGAGAAAACCACATTTAGTTTAAAGGTGACTTTTCGAAGGAAAGTCGTGGGATACAGCTATTGCAGTATGAAATACCTAGATTTACAGATTATTAAAGATAAATCCGTAGAATACGACATCCTGATAGTCTCTCTGAGCCCTTTTAAAAATTCTCGTATTTCACTCCCTCGCACCAATCGTCCACAAAAGATTCTCAATCGTGCTTCCTTCGCCAGGTCCACCCGTCATCGAGCCGTTCAAGTTTCCGAAAAACCTCCAGGAGGGCGGACGAGCGCAAATCACCTGTGCAGTGTCCTCCGGCGACATGCCGATCTATTTCAGTTGGAAGAAGGACGATATGTCCATTCCCATCAGTCTGCAGGTAAGTCGACATCGTCCTCGGTAACGGGAAATTTCCGACACCTTGTCAAGCAGCCCCTCATACTCCTTTCTCTGTCCCTCCATATCCCATTCGCACCCCATTCAACCGAATCCCCAAGCCAGACTATTCAATTTTTTCCGTTCATCGCTCATGGTTTTCGGTTTCGATGTTCGCTCCCCTAGAGCTCGTTGCAGCTACTAAACATATTTCTCGTTTCACTAGTGCTTCTTGCTTTCTACTTATTTATCTGTTGTTCCAATATTTTTTCTCCAGTTCACCAGTCTGCTGGTTCTCTGTACATATTTTTTCAATCTCTTTCTTCATGTTCTGGTCATTTTTTCTTTAAAATGCCACTTTGCTGTATCTCATTTTTGTTTTCTGACACTGTCTTCTTTGTCTTGTTGGTCTATCATTTTCATCTAACTCGCTTCCTTTTCGATCTGACTCGCTCTCATCGCCATTGGTCGTTTGTCTTCGCAGATCACGGAGAAGAAGGAGGAGTTCTACTCGCTGCTGGTGTTCAAGGATATCAGCGCCAAGCACAGTGGCCGGTACACGTGCTACGCCAGCAACGCGGCGGCCAAAGTGAACTTCACCGCGGAGCTGCAAGTGCGGGGTGAGTCCAACCGAAATTGTTTTTTTTTTTTCTTTCCACCCACCATCATCTTCGCTCTCCCCACTCCCTCTTCATAGTGGATTCATAGTGGTCGAAGGAAAAGGGATACAGAAATGGTGCATTTACTGCGAACTCTGCGACGAGCACGAGGTTCCGGTCGCACTTTTTCTCCTTTCCTTGCGATTTTCCCCCGTGATGCTGAAATAAATCACGAAGGATTTTCTACAAAATAATCCCGCAAAGTATATTTTCGTTTTACCTTCTCCCACCGCCTCTCTGTCTGCGCGCATCCCCACAATCGCCGCTTCCTACATCTTTATTCGGCCCTTCGCCCGGCAGGACGTGCGCCATTTTCGTGCTCTTTCCAAGTTTCTTCTTGTTAATTTTCTTGTTTACTCTTTACTCTGTATCTTTCTGCTCGTCCTCCGCCGCCTCTGCCACCGCCGCCTCGGTTCCGCCATCTGCAGTGGCTCCGCGCTGGTCGTACGAACCCATGGACACAGCCATCATGCTCGGCAATGCAATATCGATAAATTGCGAAGCGGAAGGATATCCGATTCCAGTGATTACCTGGTTCAAAGGACAGGGTAAGTTCATCCCTTCTATTTCCTCTCTCCCAATCCTCACGCCCTCCGTGTGTCTGCCTCTCTTTCTGTCTGTCTGTCTGTTGGAATTTGTTGCAGACGAGCTGAAACTCGATTCGACTCGTTGCGAAGTCTCCGGTGGTTCGAGGTTCAGGTCTGGCTGGCCAGGCCTGGCCTAGTTGGGTGTGGTTGGTCGGGTCGTGTCGAGTTTTTCTTACTACACAAACGGCAGGGGAAACGTCTGCTAGTTGGGCAAAGTTTAAAGCACGAAATGAACTCTCTCGCTACCCTGGCATATTACTTGAGGACCTGGTTGTGAACTTGACTAACTTAGATAAGTACCGGACGGCGTCCAGGGGAAACTGTTCCATCTCTTTCTCTCTCTTTTGTCTTATGTGTTGATCTCAACTTCCTCAGGTAAGACGTCGAAGGACTTCAAGCCTCTGACCATGCGCAACCATTCGCTAGTGCTGAACCTGGCCACCGACGTCGACGAGGGCTTTTACATGTGCCAGGCGACCAACGACATCGGAGCCGGCCTCAAGAAGATCATTCGCATCAATGTCAACGGTGAGTCTCCACCGTCCCTTCCGGCATTTCTCTCCCTGGCTTGAACCAGTCTCTCGTCACCACTCTCAGAGCCGGCCCGGTTCGAGCAGCCGGCCCGGAACGTCTCCTCCCGCCGCAACGACCCCGTCACCCTGGAGTGCCACGCGAAGGGCGACGAGCCGATCGCCATCGCGTGGACCCACAACAACGGACGCATCGACCTCAACAACTACCGCTTCAACATGGCCGAGATGAAGACGGACAAGGGCGTCGACTCCCAGCTGACCATCTCGCGCTCGGACCGGCACGACTCGGGCATGTACAAGTGCATCGCCGAGAACCCGTACGGGCGCGAGGAGCAGGTCATCTTCCTGGCCGTGCAGGAGCGCCCCGACACGCCGGCAAACCTGGAGGTCTTCGAGGTGGGCAGCCGCACGGTGAAGCTCTCGTGGCGCCGGCCCTTCGACGGCAACTCGCCGGTCCTCAGCTACCTGGTGCAGTACCAGGCCCTCAAGTTCCTCCAGACACACGCAGCCCTGGGCATGGCCGGCACCGGCAGCGGCGACTGGGGCGGGGCCAGCGTCATCAACGTCACTCTGCCCTCGACCAGTATCAGCAAGAGGTGAACTAGAGATGGCCGGCATCCTCTCGCATTCTCTGACTTACTATATTTATCATATTTGTTTACTTATTTGTCCTCCTGACAGCTACGACAGCGATTTACGGGAGAACGCCATCGTCACGGGCCTCACGCCGGCTACCACATTCCTCATTCGGATGCAGGCCATCAACGAGATCGAGCGCAGCCCCTTCACGGAGCCGCTGGTCCTGAAGACGCAGGAGGAGGCCCCGACGGAGGCGCCGTCCAACGTCCAGGTGCAGACGGGCGGCGAGAGCGAGTTGATTGTCACGTGGCAGGTGAGTGACAGAAGCAGCGGGGGCGGGAGATGGTAACCGGGGCAATGAGCGCCGTGAGATGAGTGATGGCGGCGAGGTCGTGTAAACCAGCGTGGCCGGTGATTGACCGCGAGCAATGGGTCCGCATGGGTAGACGTTTTATGCATGCAACTCGGTGTCATCGGGAGCTATCACAAGACGAACGGGCAGCGGCATCAAAGGCCCTGTCGCTGATGATGACGTCAAAGGGTTGTGGGCGGTGATCGGAGTCAGGCATGTGATTCAATTGGGATATTATACGAGGGAGACAAGAATGCCGACCAGAGTTTAGTGCACCCAGTGCGGCTCAACGAGGCTTCCATCACTGTCCACTGATGATGACTGATGTCAGATCTACTTTTTAATAGCTCCAATAATTCCATGTCTATTAGAAAACCCACAGTTCTTAACAGTCATGAATGACCTCCGATTAAAAACCCCACAATAACGAATATATTCAAAATCACTTCACACTCATTACGAACCCCTGTTTGCATAATTTTCGTTTGGTTGTTTGTCGGATCCACCTCGCAACCCACCTGAGGAAATTACTCCGACGCTTTGAAATATTTAGCGACTCCATTAGCTTTCCAGCCAAACCATTATGTTTACGAAACACAGTTCCGCAAGACATCAGCGACTACTTAACTAAATCAATTATTTAACACTTTGTTCCTTCCCCTGTTCCTGCCCCTTGGCCATCAACCCACACTCATCTCCTCCATCGACAGCATCATTTGCTCCCACTATTTTTTTCATCCCTTCTTCACACCACCGCCACTTCCATTTCTCCCCGATCCCTTTCCTCTCTTCCTTGCAGCATCGTTATCTCATTCCAACATCACTTCAACGCCTTCTCTCCTTCCTCTCTCTCGTCCTCGCTCTCATGGCTTGAAATGCTCATTAACATTCTCTGCTCCTTTGCATACACAATATAAACTTCGGCTAACCATTTACCTCTTCTCTCCCTCTCCCTTTCTCATTCTCTCTCTCTCTCTCTGCCTCCAACTATCTCTCTCTGTTCGACTTCCACAGATACCGCCACGCGAGTCCTGGAACGGCGAACTCATCGGGTACACCGTCAATTGCAGCGAGGAGAAGCAGAACATCAACTACATTAGCGTCGTCAATAATTCACTCAAGTCGGTGATTGTGAGTGGATGGGCCACGACGAAGGCCACCCTCAGGGGGCTGCGGAAGTACACCAGGTACGCGGTGACGGTGCGGGCCCTGAACAGTTTTGGCTCGGGGCCATGGAGTGCGGCGATATTTGGCACCACGGCCGAAGGTGGTGAGTGCTCGGGCCGGCCGAGAGGTGCGAGGGAGAGCGGCCACGAACCGGAGCCGCGACGGAGGCTGGGGACGGGACCTCGGCCGAGTGGGTCGGGGTTGGGGGCTGAGCGTGGCAGCAGCTGCAAGTTTGTTATCTTAATGTAAGCGTGCAGCAAACAACATCAACAACAACGTACTCAGCGGCCTCTCAGCCCCCAGTTGTCACTCGGTTGTCTCAACCGCAGTTCTTTCTCGCTCTTCCTCTCTCTCTCCCTTCATCTGGCTGTTGGTTTGTTCGTCTTATGGAGTACGTTTATGTGTGTACGTTGGTTTTGTTGTTCTCGTTCTCGTTCTCGGCAGTTCCTGAAGCACCGCCACAACATGTCAACTGCACCGCCCTCTCCTCGCAGAGCCTCAAGATATCGTGGCTGGAGCCGCCGCTGCAGTTCCATGGCGGCATCATTCAGGGCTATAAAATTTTATATCGCCCGATTGTGAATCAGAGTAAGTTGGCCGCCGCGTCCCCTCAGTGTACTCAATTATATAACCAGGTTATGTACTCTATATATAGTTATGTTTCCGACTTCCTGTTGTTGCGCGCTTGCAATACGGCGTTTTTTTTTTTCTCTTTGCCTTGCTGTTATTTTTGTTATGATTATTTATATTGTTGTAACTCGAATCCGATTATCTCTGGCGCCATTGTTGGCGACTTACGGAATATCATAATACAGTATTGAAAACATTGTTATCTTTCCATACATATCGTTGATTAGAGAAATTAGAGACAATGTTCGATTTTTAAGCCTTTGGTGAATTTAAGTGTTTCATGAGTTTCTCCGTCTCCTCCTGTCTTCTGCTAGTTGATTTCCCCGCCAAAATGGAGGTGAAGCGGACCTCGAACCTGGAGACCTACCTGCACACCCTGCACAAGGCCACCAACTACTCGCTGCGCGTTCTGGCCTACACCGCGACCGGGGACGGCATGGCCAGCCAACCGCTGTATTGCCAGACGGAGGACGACGTGCCCGATGCGCCGGCTGCCATCAAGGCGGCCGCCCTCACGGCCGACTCCATCCTGATCTCGTGGCTGCCCCCGAAGAACCGCAACGGCATCATCTCCCACTACACGGTCTACTCGCGCGAGGCGGGCCGCAAGGGCCAGTCGAAGTGTGAGTGAAATCGAATGGCGAATCGAATGGTGTCGGCCGCTTGGGCGAACCGGGGGGCGACGGTGGCGGGATGAAAGAATCGATTTGGATTCGGATTGGATTGTTGTGGATCCACGAAGATCAATTGCCATGATTTGGTGGTTTTTCCTCGCACGTCACATCAACTCAATACCAAATTAGAATGCAATGAATTTCGATTTCATTTAATTCAACAAAGCGTGTTTCGAGGTCCCACACAAAAAGCCGGGACTTCGCCGCATCCACCACCCCTGGGTCGTCCGCCCACTCGGTCGTCCACACAAACACTGATAATCCGATTGTCTCCCCTCCTTCCCACGAGCAGCCCACATGGTGCGGGTGGACGAGAACGGGTACCCGGTGACCTACGAGTCACGTGGCCTCGCCGAGAACCAAATGTACGAGTTCTGGGTGTCGGCCTCGACGTCAGTGGGCGAGGGCGAGCCGACGTCGGTGGTGGCCCAAGCCACCAATACCAGAGGTGAGTACCGGGAGCAAAGGTGGGTAGAACTGGATCAGGGGTTGCCAGGGGTTCGTGTGTGCAGTTGGGTAGAGTGGCCAGTGTCGATGGAACTTGAATTGGCGATCGCAATAATGTGTAATTGGAGAGATTTCTCGCAATCAATTAAACGAAATAAATTGGAAATTCGCATTTGTGGTCAATGCCATGCCGCCTGTGAGAGCGGACGAATTGTGGGATCATCGGAGCTTGGCTTTTTTCAGTGACCATCACTGAGGTAGAGGTCATAGTAATTCATCGCATATTGCTATTTGATATATACTGGAGGTTTGGTACCTCCAATTTCCTAAAATTGTACATTTATTGATTCGTGAATCAATAATTTCATATTTCATAATAGTGCAATGCCTAAATGCTTTGGTAATAAGATAAATTCAATCATTAATTCTGATTTAGCAGATAATAAATGCAACTTACTTACCAGATTAGAGTACCAAGTGGAAAATTCAATATTGACTTTGAACCCGAACCCGACTATGAAGCCGAATTTCGCATTGCACAAAAATCGATGGATTCACTCGTTACATAACGTAATTAGTATTTACTCCAACACTTTCAGCAACATCGTGTCTCCAGCCTCCCATCGTACATTGCTGCCACCTGGCACTGATCATGGCGAAATATATTCAATTCCGGCCGTTGACCGCAGGCTGAAATTTAAACTGTCGCTTGCCTAATTGAGCTCCATGTCCTGTCACTGCACACACATGTATCCTACTCACGACGGCCATGTGTGTACACAAATGTCAAATGTTGTTTGTTTTGTCGAGGCTATTGTTGTCCTTTTCGTGTTGTTCTCCTTGTTGTTCTTCTTGTTGTTGTTTGACAGTGGCTTCCGTTCAATTTCCAGCCCCAGCACGAATCGCCTCGTTCGGCCAGACCGTTCGGAAGGCGGTCGGGACGGGCCTAATTCTGGAATGCCTGGCAGTTGGCAACCCCACACCGAGGGCCCGCTGGTTAACCCGAGATCGTCCGGTCACGTTCAGCCCCTTCTACGAGGTCACCAACGAGGGCAACCTTAAAATACACCGTAAGTAAATTGCTTGGGGCGGCAGGGCGGTAGGAAATGAACGTGGACTCTGATTGAAATCGACCTCCTGACTACTTTTCCACATATATCACCAACCGGGGCCATCACCGCGATGGATTCTCAACCTGATTCACCCTCCGCCGGCTCCAGCCAACCGCAATAATACTCATGTTATCCTTTTCTCCTTCTCTGCCCTGCTGTTTCTCCACCCCATTGATTGCTTCTCGTGGTCGAGGACGGCAGGCATCGAGGCCAGCCTGTCCGGAAATTACTCCTGCACGGCGAACAACCTCTTCGGCAACGACGAAATCCAATACCAGGTGATTGCGATGAAGCCACCGGCGGCCCCGCAGATCATCGTCCAGTACGCCTCGGCCGAGAGCATCCGCGTCAGCTGGGATCCGCCGGACGACGGCGGCGCCCCACTGCAGGGCTACAGCATTGCGTATCGCGTGTCGGGCGACACCTGGTCGCAGATCGAGCTGACGCCCGAGAACAGCGCCTACACCATCTCGGGCCTGCGGTGCGGCACCCAGTACATCATCAAAATGTCGGCCCACAACATCGTGGGCGATGGCGCGGCCTGCGAGGAGATCAACGTGTGGACGAAGGGAAAGGGTGAGTTCACCACGATTAGGAGTGGGATATACGTACTTGCGGAGCAATTATAACATTTTCCCTCACCCTCCCCTCTCCTGTCCGCGGGGACCAAATTGATTTTCCATTGCAGCTTCCCAGGCGCCGAGCGGCCACGAACTGATTGCGACTAATGCGTCCTGCGTTAATTTGAAGCTGTCAACGTGGAACAACGGCGGCTGCCCGATAACTCACTTCTCCATAGAGCATCGTCCATTAGGTAAATTAATTGCATTTCGTGGTTTTCCCTTATTTAGCTGAGTGTTGCATTTCGAATATATCTTTAATTACCGTGCTAGCAGCGGGCTGTATAGAGCAACCGGGCATTGTCCTGGCGCTCACTGGACTACAAGACCTCATGAATTCTGTAGCACAAGAATCTCTGTAATTATGGGGCCTGCATATCCTTAGAACTCCTTTTCTGCGGATCATTTTCTCTCGCCAAGAGCTCCCAGAGTCATGGGACAAACACAAGTGTATGAGGATCCACTTCCGACATATTTTTCGGACAAACTCCACAGAAATACTTCACAGTAATTTTTGCGCTTCCAACGAAATTGCCAAAAATGGAAAAATAATTTAATAAAAATGGCGCAAATTGAAAAATTAACTTTTCGCTTGTGTTCAACTGCCGACTGCCGATGGTCGAGACCACGGAAAATCCCAAATAACATTCATCAAGCAATCAACGAGGTAGTGTTGCCAATACCGTGTTGGCGGGAAAGCGAAAAGCAGATGATGGCGATTGGCAATGAAAAAACTCGTGCTTCACTCTGACTCTGCCTGGAAAAAATCGATGAAATTTAAATTTTAAGCCTGCTTTCTGATGTCGCTCTCTCTTCCTCGTTTCCTGCTTCTCTCTGCTTTACGTTCTCGCAGTCTGCGCGTCTCGCAGTGCGATTGATTTTAAAATGAAACACTCAATGACTGCCAATTCATCCGATTTTTATGTCATTTGCCGCCAATTTGTTTGCGCATTTTCCCACGTCTCTTTTCCCTCATCTCTCGTCCCTCTTCAGCCGGGAAAATTCCCTCGAAGTCTGTCGCTTGTGACCATCGACAGTTATTGGCTCCATACGGAGCGTCGCGAGTGCAATCAACGATCTCATTTCGCATCGTCTCGTGTGTTTTCCAGGAGACCTCCGCTGGACGGTCGTCACCTCGGACATCTCGAACGCCGAGGAGAACCGGGAGAACCTGATATTCTGCGACTTCCACCCGGCCAAGTGGTATCAGCTCCGCATCTCGGCCACCAACGACGCGGCCAAAACCACCGAACTCTACCACTTCGCCACGACGAACCTCGACGGCATCACCATCCCGCCGCCCGCGGTCTTCCCGTCCGAGAACGACCTGGTGAACAACCTGATTAACGCGACGAACCCGACAAATGGCGACTGGTTCTCCACGTTAATCGTCGTCATCATTATAACGGTGGCCATCATTCTGGTGTAAGTGGATCTGCCGTCAAGTAATTGAAATCGACATCGAAATATAATTAAGTGCGAGTGCTGAACGGTGGGTGGTGGCGATTGGGGTTGGCCCAGTGGTGGATGCGGTTTGCACCGGAGCCATCGCAATCAGCGTGATGATTTTTTGTTCGCACTCCGCAACTCTCTAGACATTAATTAGTCGATTACGTAGCAATCGGATGCGGGCGCGTCGCCATCTTGGGTCGTTAGCGGAGACCGAAGCAATCGGAAGTAATTGGTTCTAATGCTTGGGGAAATGAAAAAGAATTTCATATTTCAAGATTAAATTTTCAGTATTTCTCAGTTGCGTGAGGTGGGCGTTTCAGTTGTACTTCCTCATGTCATCTTTTATACATCCGTTACATGTAGTAACACAATATTCTCTGCGTTACTCCAGTTTTCCGTTTATAACCGCCCACCCAATCCACATAATCGCTCGTTTCACCACTGTCCTGTCCGACAACGTAATCTCGATCGTACGAAATTGAAAACTAATCACTTTCCTCTAACTCCCGAAGACGCCCTCCCTCCCTACGCCACAAATGTTCTCCTGATGCTGCCATAACGAGTAATTGCTCCAACTCTGTGTCCATCTCCTTCCCCATCCTTCGTCCTTTCATTGGATCCACTTTTTTGCCGCATCCTTCGACCAGCCGAGCTTTTTCTCTCTTCATTTCCGTTGATTCCCACCGATGCGGATTATTCTTTTGTGCGAGGCACGTTCAGCGCCTCGCCCTGCGCACGCTAAATCACGTTTATCCATTCTCCCTCTCTTTCTCTATACTTCTCCTTTTTCGCTATCTCGGTTGTTCTGCCTGCGGACAGCGGGCTGATAATTAAGCACCGTCGCACCTTGTGCGGCCCCATGGCCGAGGGCTACGAGTCGCGGGCGCTACCGGGCGAGTACAAGGAGGAGCACGACAACCGCCGGAACCAGCAGGTCTATAGCGCCTCGCCCGTGAAGACCGTGGACAAGAGCAACGAGTCGGGTGAGTCGTCGCCATCGCAGAGAGCCTCACGTGCCCTAATTGCGGGCCCCACTTAACCGCAGCTCTCTTTTGTTGTTCTCGTCCTCGATAGAGATGTACGAGATCTCGCCGTACGCGACCTTCAGCGTGAACGGCGGCCGCACGGGCGCCCCCAACTCCTCGAAGACGCCGAACCGAGGCGTCGCCGCCTCCTCGCTCGACTACACGATGCAGTTCAAGACCTTCGGGCACCCCGAGGGCGAGAACCTGAACGCCACGGCGTATCCTCTGCTGCCCAGCGCCGGCTTCGGCCACGTCAAGTCCAAGTCAAGCTGGCACAAGCAGCGCTACTACAACACGGACGGTGAGTGGGCATGGCCGGCTGATAGAGGGCATCGCCATATCTCAATCTCTCTCTCTCTCTCTCTTGCTGTCTTCCTCCCCAGATGAGTCGACTCTGAGCAAATCGATGACGATGGTGGCGGGCTCGCAGGAGGGCGGCGGGAGCAAGAAGGGCGGGGGCCGGAACAAGGGCGGCGGCAGCGCCGGCAACGGCAGCAGCGCGGTCGGCGGCCTCTGCGAGTCGGAGTCGGACACGAGCATCAGCCCCAGCACCGAGTTCTCGAACATGCCGACCTATCGAGTTCCTTGCAAGTCGTCGCGCGGCTCCGGGGGCGGCGGCGTCGGCAGCGCCAGCGGGGGCAGTGACGGGCGCGGCGGCGGCCCAGGTTCGTATGGAGGCTGGAGGCGTGCTGGCATGGCCGTGGTCGCTCCCAATCCATACCTCTTTTCAGATATGATGTTCCGCCCGGACTCGAGCACTGAGTCCAACAACGAGCAGCACTCGCCGGTGGAGCGGCGACTGAACACGCCCCGGCACCTCACCGGGACCGCGGGGGGCGGCGGCAGTGTCGGGGCGGCGCTGGAAAAGCGACCGCATCGCAGCCGCAAGCACCAGCAGCAGCAGGTGGTCGCCAAGGATTCGTTGGATCTGATCTGTCCTGGAAGTAACAACAGGTAGTTCAGGTACCTAAACCCCAAGATCCAACAAAAAACACTTCTAACACACCAATACAGCAACGAGACATCTAGAACCTTGCTTCAAAAACAACAACAACACTGTTGAGGTTATACAGACCAAGTCCGACCGAGCCAACCGGTTGCTTCTGGCGGCCTCCCCTTGTTATCCGCAACTCCAGGAGCAGACATCCTTTGTTCCTCAGCTCCGCCTTGGCTTTTTGCTTTATCCTTCTCCCCCTCTCTCTCGCTCGCTCGTCCATCCGTGTCGACGTAAATTGGTATTAAGTTCGTTATTAAAATTCCACACCGCCATTCGAGGCGAGCGCTTCCACCTTAACGGGGCTCGCTTTCGAAACTCTTTAAGACCGGGATCTCTTTATGAACCTGGCTTAGCGAACAGGGTGGGGCCGCATTCATCCAAAGATGTATCTTCTGCAGTTCCCTCATGGCACCTGCTGTCGGCCGGCATCGACTTAGTAGTCTGGTTTCTCTTCTTCTCGGCACCCTGTGTCCGAGGCGGAGAAAATCTATAATTCAATTTTAGCGCGGAGCTCGTAGAAACTCGCTTCTTGGATTTAGCAAACTTTTCAATTTAATATTTTTTCTCTTTCTTTCTCTTATGTGCTCTCCGCTCACACTTCTTCTCTCCGGTTGACGCTATCTCTCTCTCTTCTCTACCTACCGGCAACTGTTGCTGCTTCGAACTGCCACGAACTCCGCCACTTAACCTCATCGTCGCCATCGTCGTCGTCGTCAACCTCGACGCCCACGTCGACACTGCCAACGGTAACTTCATCGACCTGCTTCCGTTCTTCGTCTGCCCGCCTGGCCGTCCGCAGCTTAGACAGTGAGGTTAACTCGGATACGGCGGCCGCCCTGGCAGCTGCCATCGCAGCTTCCGGGGACCTCGGCTTCCGCCCGCCCTCGGGCTTCACCGATTCGCGGGAGTTCAGCGAGGCCGAGTGCGACCGGGAGCAGCGTGCATTGGATCTGGAGGTGCAGCGGGTGATGGAGAACAGCGACGGGCAGTTGGCCAAGATGGACAGGGAGGAACTAACCTCACTGTTGGCAAGGTGAGTTCGAGCCTTCGGGTTGGTGGCTGCTTTGGGTTGGTGAGCTTGGGCTTGGTGGTGTGGTTGAGATGTGGCGAGGGTGTGTTTGTTTTCGCATTAAGAGAAACTTTCTAATGAACTTCTCGGTAAGTTTTGCACTTAAAATCTTCTTATTTTTCTTCCCTTCGCTTCGTTCTCTCCTTCGCTGGCACTTTCCCGGACGCGACAGATATCACGAGAAGAAGGAGCAGGAGCGTCAAGAATATACTATTCATGTTTAAAATCTAGCCACTATCTTCGAAACTAAACAAATAAAAGAGTAGAAAAGGCACGAAAATAATAAAGAAGATGATTATTTTTAATAGAATCGGGAAGAGAAGGAAGTGAAAAAAATAAAAAAATAAAACCCTGGATTATCCCTTGACGTTTTTCGTGGCACCAACAAAAACAACATCGCGATCAAGAGTCAATGTCGGACACAGCTTCGATATAAAACTCACCAGCACTTGATTGCTATCACCTTTAATGTACTGAAAGGTGATGAGTTCACGCATCCAGTCTACCTCCAGGACTATGTCACAGGTACTCAAAGGAATACCAGGACTCGAACTCGCCACTGGCATCAAAACAACCTCAGATCGAAAACTCTCAGAAGTTGCAACTTAATAAAGTTGGAAGGAAAACTAACCACAAAAGAGATGAAACACAAAATGAAAATTTCTACTAAATTTCGAAGGGCTTAAAAAGACTTGTTTCTATCTTTCGACCCGACTTTGCGAGAACAAATGTTTTTTAGTGGTAATTAAAGACTAACACAAACGGTTTTTAGGAAGCATTTACTCTGTTGTGATACGTTAAGCTACGTTGTAACTACATATGTATCTATGTATGTATTTTATATATAGTTTTAATACAATCTTCATATGGTTTTAATCAAGTTCATTTTACCTAAAATTCAAATCAAAATATCTGAGTTGTAATTGTAAGAATAGTTTTTTATGAAAGAACACAAACTTTTATATACTAACGCGTATGTGGAACTGCCGGGCGATAAAATTGCCGCTTCTATACGTGTGCAATTCCGAGAGTGAAGACTATTCAGATGGACATCCATGACAACACCTTGCCTGACGTGTCTCCGGCATCGTCTCGTGTCCTAGAATGATAGTCATTCACTCAACGATAATGAAGATATCTCATTGACGACTGAAACACCTTCAAGTTTTTTAACTCTGAGTTGAAATTTTCCTTTCCTCTCTTTGTCTAAATATACGAGAACACAACCACGAGCATTTAAGAATTGGAATTCAAGATAGATATATAAATAATTGTAAACACTTGGAAATAACTTAAAACTTAACTGTAAATGGAGATAGAAAATTACATTAATAAACGATTCGATATAATTCAAATACATCATGTCTCTCTCTTTACATTTATTACCAGGTATCCAGGACATCCGGTAATTATCCGAATCTCTAGCTTTTAATCAAAGTGTTTTCGTGTTATTGACAAAAGCGGTCACAGAGTGGCAGGGCTTCGAATTCGAGGGACCTTAACTGGAAACGAACGAACCCCCGAAAACCAAAATGCAACTAATTTAATTGCGATGAAAGGCCATGATGAGTTTCGGTCTCTCCGGCACTCCGAGCCCCCTCACTCGGTAAATGGGTTAGCCTAATTTCGACCCTAGCTTAGGATGAAGTTCTCAGTGACGGGTCGTTGGTTCTGTTGACACGGCGAAGGATTAGAAGAAGACGACGTAACGAATTTGCGATGCGGTTTCTGCGGTTTCTGTGGCTTACGACGGCGGGCTGGCGGGCGAAGGAAGTGGTGAAGACGACGTCAGTGATTGCGGGAATTGAGATTCAGTCGATGTTGGCGACGGCGGCATCGATTTGAGCCAACAGGCGAGTTTTAAAGTGGAATAAAGGTGTCAGCGAGAAAAGAAAAGTGGATTAAGATGGAATACATTCTCCTTCTCTCTTTAGTCAATGACTCATGTCTCTATCACTCTCTATCTCCATCTCTCTCTTACTCATCTCGACTCACTCGTTCGGGTCGTGGACCCAAAACCAAGCCCTGCGTCCACGAAGCGATCGCTCCAATCGAATCCAAGTCTCGTCCCCACCGCTTCCGGCGCCCTCCACGGAGTTTAGGAATTGGGATTTACCAACACACACACCCAAGGCGCATACATAGAGAGCACGGAAATATGCCTGCGAATTGGATGTCGACTTGTTGTTGCAGATGTGGTGGCACCGATCGATTCAACGTGGAAACCGCAAACAGAATTAATTCTGTTGACTTTTCGAGGGGCGACGTTGGGCCTGAGTGCCGGCGAGAGCCGCCTGGGGGTGGCCGTGGCGCGCGGGCGACTCTGTCTGTGATGCAAATCATCCGGAAGTTAAAAATTGTCGACGCGGATCGAGGATGTTTGATGGGAACCGAAAAAACCGCAGAGTGGCGACTGTACCAAAGCAACACATGTAAACTAACACCTGAGCACAAACACGAACACCAACACGAACCCAAACACACACGCTCTCTCGCACTCTCGCACCACCACTTGAACACGAACACTCACACTCGCACCTGCTCGATACACGCCCAGGGGAGAGTTTATTTTTCAATTGACTGCACCGACATCGTTGAGGGACGGCGAGTGACAGCAGCAACAACAACAACCACAACAAGTTTAACATAGAAAAATTAACATGTATATGTTAATCGAAATACCAATAATCGCAATAATCGAAATACCATCTAAATATATTACTGTAACTGCTGCATTAATAAGGTTGTCACTAATATTGTTGGCACATATTAAAGAAGACAATAAAAATCAGCACGTCAAACGACAACAACAAGAACGCGAATTAATTAGTTTCGCTCCCGGTAAATATGTTTAATTCAACCACCAGCAGCTTCCGGTTGATTTGAAATCCTATTGTGTTTGTGTAAGTGGCGTGGGATTTCTCACGTGTTTTTGTTTTTTTTTTTTTTTAATCCTCTTTCTACTATTATTTCAAGTGTTTGCCTCCAGTGATGTCTTTACTGATCGCAGTTCAAATTCCATCGCTGCCTCTCACACTCCGCAAAGTAGGCATGTGTGTTAATTAAAACAAAAAATCTTGCATTTGGTGGTTGCGGTGTGAGAAACAAGGAAAAGAAATGTAATGAATAAATTGCTCTAAAATTGAATGTAGCGTTTGAACACTACAAAGACCTCGGGCCTTCATTTATTATTCATACGTGTACGAGCATGAATCTGATTGATACGCTATGCACAGACACAATATACAAAATTGAAGACAAATCCCACTCTTACGAAACCTTCGACATTCGTTGAGCCGTCTCTTGTCTCTAATTGGAAATTTTCAAATAAATCCCATTTCCATTTAGATTCGAGGCGCAGACCAATTAAGAGGTTCATAGGTCTTGGAAGCCTTCTCTGCCACACACGCACACACACATACACAGAGAGAGACGCCCCCGTGATCTTTATGAAGCTTTTAGCAATAATTCAGCTTTTTCGCAAATAAACTTCTGGAATAATTTGCATGTTTTATTTTCTACAATATTTTCATTTTCGGAGACGTTTGCTCTCGGTTTGCTCTCGATTTCCTCTCTGACCCTCTTCTGGAGGAGGAGGGGGTCGGAATGTTGTTGGGGCAATCCTGGGGCCTGCCATGCCTATCATTCCAAATGCATCAAAGGACATTTGCATTTCATTTTCATCGCTTGTCCATTTGCTGCAGCAGCGGCCGGCCGGGGCGCAGTCGAGGAGGGCGAGGCGCAGTCGGTCGAGGCCGAGGCCGGCGATGAAATAATTATGAAGCAGAGACAGAGCATGCTCGCCATCGTGCTGGTCAGGCCGACGACTCCCACACACACACACACTGGCCCCACACAGGCGACGGCAAGAGGACGAGGCGACGGCGAGAGTCGGTGCATGCGAGCAAGCAAAGTGCATTTCGAGAAGGAAGTGCGTGCGGGCGTGTATGTGTGTGGTGCATTCGATAGTGCGTTTGTGCTGTCACGGACCCAGCTGGGTGTATGTGTGTGCGGTTTGGAGTGGGCTGAGTGTGGGTGTGCGGGTCGTTTCCGGTGTACTGGGCGAAATGCGAAATGTTAACCTTTTGAATTTTGCAATGAAACTCGGCTTTGGGCTTGTGCAGACTATTGGTATTTTGTTGGTGCTCTCCTTGTTCGTGTTGCTCTGTTGCGCCAGGCGATGCTCTTGCTATTGTTGTTGTTCTTGGTGGAATTCTATTTACATGCGATGTGCTGCCAAAACTTAAATGCGGTATTCATAAGTGAAGCCGCCCCCGGACGAGGATCGAGACAGACAGAGGACGAGAGAATGAGAGAGAGAGGGAGAGCCAGAGACTGATCGAAGTGGAGAGTGGGTCACTTGTGTGCCGTAGTGTGCGTGGCGTGGCAGGAATGTGTATATGTGTATCTGTGTTAACGGAAATATCGATTTTAGATTTAAGCCTAAAACAGGAACCTCCACACACACACACAGCGGGAACACACGCACCTACAGCCTCACAGGATGGTCACAAGCCTCACACTCACGCCACAGTACATACAGCATTGGGCCCAAACAC